>CM039681.1:37963965-38086465 GCA_022537955.1 Schmidtea mediterranea
TGATAACTAAAACTTCAGCTAGAATGACTATAAAATTCTAAGGTAAATTCCGTAGAGGGAATAATCGAACGAGGGTTAACGGTAATAAGCAAACCATTTAGTGGATAGGAGGAAAATGAAAATTTAAATTAATAATTTAATTATCATAAGACACGAATGATGACCTTAAACGCGTTCATGAAAACAAAATGATTCTTAAAGCCAATAATGTAAAGTAGACACCAAGATTCGCACGATACCAACACAAACATAACAAGAAAACACAACAAATTCGACAAAATTGAAAAATTAATAAATGTTCATGAAAATGAAACTTAAATCAAAAAATTTGAATTAGTAATAATTCAATAAAAATCCTAAACGAAAAATTATTAAAATAAATCAAAAAATAATAAAATTAAAGAATAGAATTCACTAGAAAATAACAAGGTCGAATTTTGTTTTACTGCATCAAATTTAACATGCGAGGTTAGGGACAGAAAATAGGTATAAATACTGATCCATTTTCACATTAAATTTAACCGTTTTTAAAACCATAAAACCATTTTTCAAATTATCTTTGAACTTTGTTTAAAACCTTACTTTTAGATGAGAAATGTTTTATTTTGGAGCCCTCTCTCCACGTCGCATCCTCGCAACCTCGGCAGAGCTCTGCTTGGATGTCGGCGTGGGGAGAGAGGTATTTTTGTTTTATTTTTGCTATGCGATATTATGAAATTTTTATTTTTACGGAATGGGACGTATGGTAATTTATGTTTATTTGTTATATGATTAATAAATATTTATATTATTTATAAATTGTTTTACATAATTAAACTCAACTAAATATTTGTCGAAATTTTTCCGGCCCACAGCCAACACATATTGCAAGATAGTAAAATATACATAGTACAGATTTGTGTAAGAGCGTGGAAAATCGCCAATGATATGTACCCTTGAAGACTAAGTGTGCGGAACGCAGGGGTCGTAACGTCAATATTATCCCTATAGATGAAACGAGAAATAAGGAAGGAGTCATTTGGCTACTCCCTCGTTTCTCATTTCTGTAAAATCGACCTAAATTTATATTACACACGGCTCAAAATCATCACACCGAGTAGTCCAGTGGGCACTCAGTAAATATAATATAAACACAATATGCGCTTAAGGCCTATTAAAGGGAAAAGGTACGGGAATAAACTAAATAGAAATCGTTGATATAGTTAATTTGGATTAATCTTTTGAAATAAATTAGATAAAAATTATTGGTATAATTAAATTAAATTCGAAGTAAATTAGTAGGAATCATTTAATTCATTAATTCGATTCAATTAAGATTATTGGTTAAAATTAAAGTAACCATGGATTGTAGATAAAGAAAAAATTAAAGTATTTTATGGCTCAAAATTGAAATAATTATTGAGTAAAAGTAAGCAATTCATTAAATTAGGCTATTATAAATTATTGATTAAAAGTAAACTAATTATTAAGCACAATTTAACGTAACTCATTGAGTAACAAATAGAATTTTTTTTTAATTTGTAGATTAAAACTAAATAATGTAAATTCATTAACGGTAAATTAATTCGTTGAGGAAACTAAAGAAAGTTGTAGGTTAAACCAAGTAATTCCCAAATTAACCTCAAATGGATTCAAATAAAAGTAGAATAATGCTCGATAAAGATCAAGTAAATCTTGAGTAAAATTGAAGCATAGTTTTGATTCATTAATTAAAGATTTTCAAGTAATTTATCAAGATAAAATAGTCTATCGCCTAAAGTAATTTATCAATTTAACGAATTTTAAAGTAAAAATAAGTGATTCGAGTGATTACAATTTACATAATTGGATTAAATTAAAATAACTATAGATTAAAACTTACAGTAATAAAAGTAATGAAATGTATTGATTTAAAAACAAATTTTCTGTAAAGTAATATAAATTCATGGATTCAACATAAAGAATAGGCTGTTGCTTAACAATGGATTAAGAAAAAAAAATCGACGCAAATAAAAAACGACCAAAATTCAGGTTAACAGATAAATCAGAGAAACAATCAAAATGTTATATTAATATTACACAAATCAAACAGTCATAGAGCTACTTTTACCGACGGCAATGAATTAAATCCAACTATCCCGAAAAATGCCGAATAAAATTCCAATAATAAAATTCCACAAGCGAGATCCGCTATAGTCAAGTAAAGTTTGTCCTAAAAACTTCGATAAACTACATCCAAACAACTGAAATGTTAACTTACCGAATTACTTCAACACAATTGAAAAATCATATCCTAGTAAATACATCTAAGATAAATCGATCAATCCTGCAAATAAAATAAGAATAAGATAAACACCGGATATAGACTTACGGAATTTCATTATCACCATGCGCTGGTAAGTATCAAACGGCTAAGATAAACACCGGACATAGATTCAACCATCGCCGTTCGCTCGTAAATACTAAATTGTTGAATCGACATAAACACCGGACATAGATTCAACCATTGCCGTTCGCATGTAAATACTAAATTATTTGTAGCGACATTTCAAGGTCATCCGTAGATTTGACGAAAATTAAATAAACCCACATGCCTACAATAGTCAATTTCTGTGTTTGGACATTAATAGATTTCATTCGAAACACAAACTCGTAAGGTGACCTCCCATAGCTTCCCCTGCTTAAATTTAATAAAGTGAAAATCTGAAGTAATGACCGTCAAAGTGGTTCCTGCTTTTAACGAAAATTAATTAATTAACAACCATGCTTTGCCATACTCGATGTCAAGCTGTTAGATAATAAATAATTTACTGCTAAAATCGTGAAGGCCCATAACTCAACTGGTATAATAACGGAGTGTCGATTTCTTTTAAAAATCATGATAATCTTTAGAAAGATATGTAGGAGCGTCATGAGTAAATATAGTCAATGAAATATAGCACACCTAGAACTCATAGGTAGACAGTCCCAGTAGTTTCACAACAAGTTACAATCGAAATCAAAGGTAATAAGTTTAAATTCGATAAGTCCAATAGCAACAATGTAGTCATCATTTAGTCGATTGTTATAATAAAGCGGACGACTTAATCGAACCTGATCACGATGATATTTTAGAAATGTCATTCGAACGAATCGCGAGTCAAGCAACCGACGAACAGGGTCAGGGAGGAGCTCCACCAGCTACGGAAATCTTCGACGAGTTTCAACAACAGTGGCTGTATCCCACTACTTGGCGGATACTAGGTTTCAAGAAGGACCCCTGTGGACTCGCTGGTCAGCAGTACCCCGCCGCGGAGACCTATATGCACGCACGCAACTTCCTCACCCAATGGGAAAGGGTGCAGGAACAGGTAGACCTACAGGTGGTCAAGGCGAGGATGTATCTCGCCAATGTAGAAGAGGACATCCTCGCCGGGCGGATTGCGGAAGCCTACCCACCTCGCCCAGTCCGCGATACCCGACGCCCCTACCCAGTAGTTACCCCGCAGAAGGACTCAAAGAAGCCGTGCCACGGAAAACAGTGATTTCGAAAACACTAACCACAAACGTGATTTAGTTTCGTTTTTTTTAAAAATAAATATTTGTTGGCTTGTCTTTTCGTTTTAATCGTTTGCCTGAGTAGACCTGTTTTTAATAATTATGTTTATGATAGTTATAAATACAAATTATGTAAATCATTAGGAAAAATTTAACGATATTGTCATTGTAGTTATGTCCACCAACCAAATTTTGCAAGCTGAACTAGATCGCGTAAGGAACGCAAATACGGATCTCCTCAATCAAATCCTCCAGAGGACTAAAGAGGTACAGCAGATCAAGGCGACTTGGTCGGATCCGAGAAAAGTAAAAACGTTATATCACAGACTAACCGCAGCACAAAAAGGCTGGGCGGAAGAGCGACAGCTCAATCAGAGCCTGCGCACTCAAATCCGAGGATTAGAGGTCGCCCTAGTAGTCTTTCGGGGGGGAAGCAGTCACATACCCGCTCATCTTCGCCCCGTCCCAGATGCCACATACAATTCCTCAGTCCACCAATCAGGCTGTCACTCCATCAAATAATCGTCGGCCGGGACGCAAGGAGCGTGCCCGACGCCGAGCAGCACAACCTCCAAAACCATCCATTTGACTCTTGATAACTATATATTTTTGTTGAATTCAATAAAGTAGTTGTACTTGTAGTTAGATTATTTCCTAGATGCACTTACGTACAAGTATTATTATGGATACTCGCATCACAGTTTCACACCATCTCTCCACATTCGATCATGAATTCTCTTACACAGGGGACAGAGCTAAGCGAGCATAAGTCTTCTATCGACAGCTCGTGAACGCGAGGGTTGTCCGAGCAATTACAGTACTAGCGATAATACTCAATTTTGCGGACAATCCACCACTTGAACACATTACCAACGTTGCTTAGCAACGGGTGCCAAGTGGCGGTTAGAATCATTTTGTATGGCGTTACTGGGGCAACCACAGGTTAATTCAAACAAATAACGAGACCCTGTAACCCACCAAAAGGTTCAAGGTTGTAAACCACTAACCACACACATAGAACACCTTGTAATCGAACAGAGGTACATAACATCCCCATTTAATCCGTTAACATTAATCATTATATTTTTATAATGTTTTTTTTAAGAAAAGAGTTCTTGAATGTGTTATATCTGTACATAAAGAATCTGTTTGCGATTGCGATTCATTGAGGCGTGACTACACTATTGTATTTCAAATATTTCATTGATAACTTTAAATTTTAATCTCTTAATTATTTACAAATCTTAAATCTGCTATTAAATAAATAAACTTTTATATAATTATAGTTACTGGAAGTATTTTCCATAATTTAGGATTATCAATTATTTGAAAATTTTAATACAGATTTAATTTTCTTATTTTGTGTTTTAATAAACTATTTTTATTTCTATTGTTATTGATTTTACAAAGATTTATTTGACTTGTAATATGGAAATCGAAATAAAAAGCAAGGTTATTTAATTTTATTAATTATAAATACTCATTGATTCCAATGATAGTTCGATGCCGAATTCAGGAGGATACGAATTAATTTGGCTACTCATGGTAGTTATGAAAATTTCAAAATTTTATTGGAAAATATCCATCAGTTGTTAAATATCGATTTTGTTATTCAATATATTGACGAGAACGAAAGTTCCTTGTTGCCAATTAACAATGATGACAACTATAACCGTGCATTATCTTTGAAAATGAGACCTTTGAGAATAATTATACAAAGAAAAGGTAATTTAATTCGTATTTCAATTCAAATTAATTTAACATCAGTAGTTAATATTAAATAAAATATATAATTAAGTTTAAGTATTATTTAATACTTTATCTGAAACTTGATTCGTTAATAAATAAAATATTTCAAGACTTTAAATTAAATGACTATTATGATTTTCTTAAGCAACAAACACTGGAGAGTCTCTTATAGCAAATATATTTGTAAAATAATATTTTTGAATTTCGATGATTTTGAATAATATATATCTAATTTGTGCTTTTTAGTAACATTTTAATAGCATTTCGCTGTTTAATTAAGATGGAGTGTAGTCATGTCTATAATTGGAAATCAATAAATCATTCAGTCAGCATGATCATTGTTCTTTTGTGTTTGTGATCAAGTGTGCACCACTCCTCGCATGTGCACACTTATTCGAGTGTGCATATCGCATTATTTGATTAGCTGACCAATAAGATTCATAGGACTGAAATTATAGGATAATTAAAGCATATTGATTTAAAATTTTAATTTTATAATTCATAACCAATTATACAAGAATTTCCAATTATATTGAATGATTTTCACTAATAGGGCTTTTCCTTGCAATGTTTTAATTTGGCATTGATATAAATTTTATGTTAAAATTTTTGATTATTTCTTATTGATTAGGCAAGAGTTATGGTGAGTTGCACGGTTACGGGCAAATTTACAAATCAAAAATGCCTGTCAGTAAAATATTGCTAGCAGTGAATGAAAAACGCAATAATCACAATAACATAAGCATTCTCGACGATTTCCGTCGTGTTTCCTCCATTATTGATGTCGATATCGTTCCCGTGACGTTCAGGCGTGTAAAATTGATGAGAAATTCATCGAGACCGTTGGGATTTTACATTAGAGACGGAGTAAGTGTCAGGGCAACACCAAATGGCATCGAGAAAGTTCCAGGAATTTTTATTTCCCGATTGATTGCCAAGGGACTTGCGGAATCTACGGGATTATTGGCAGTTAATGATGAGGTGATAGAAGTCAATGGCATAGAGGTTAGTAAATATTTTTATTACCTTAATTGTTATTGATTGGTTATTATTATTATTATTATTATTATTATTATTATTTTTATTATTATTATTATTATTATTATTTTTATTATTATTATTATTATGATTTATTAGTATTAACATTATTATTATCATTATTAATGTTTTATTAGTATTATTATATTATTATTATTATTATTATTATCATTATTATTATCACTATTATTATCATTATTATTATCACTATTATTATCATTATTATTATCATTATTATTATTATTATTATTATCATTATTATTATTATCATTATTATTATTATCATTATTATTATCATTATTATTATTATTATTATTATTATTATCATTATTATTATTATTATTATTATTATTATTATTATTATTATTAATTGTTTTTATTGATTATTATTATACATACATTAATAGGCTATGTGAATGTTTATTAGAGTATTCAATGAAAAGGGTGCATCATGAGGCCTTGATTCCCACCAGTCCTGATGAATAATGTATCAAATGATTTTACCCTTTCCTCCCATGACCACGTTACACTTAAAGAATTCACCTCTAGCTAAATGAATCAGATATTATCTTCTCATCGTTTTTCTAATTATCGCTTTCGTTAATTCATTTTGCTGCTTCCTCTCTTCAACCTTTTTATCAATTCACTGATGATTTTTGCTCATTTTATAGGGTTTTCTCAATAGGCATTCACAAATAAATTTGTTTGTCCGCGAAAAGCAAAAATTCTATTTTAGCCTGATATGCTTTTATTTTAATTAAATTAATTTGCTTTTATCAATAAATTAATTAATTAGTTTGTATTTTCTTAATATGATTTCCCATGGATATTAAATTCATTTAATGATCATATATTCCTATTCATTGTAACTAATACAATTGCATGTTTGCAATGAATAACTGTCGGGCTCATTTAATGCAATTATTGCTCAGCCAAATTACAACGGTAATCATTTCAGGTTCGCGGCAAAACATTAGACCAAGTCACAGATATGATGGTTGCTAACAGTTCCAATCTAATCATCACAGTCAAACCAGTTAACCAAAACACTTGTCTTGCACCTAAATCCGCAAGTAACAGTGCAAATTCATCTCATCGCTCACAACATAAACAAACAGACAATTCATCAGATTACCAAATCATGCGAGAATATGCAAATGATTCGTCAACTCTCTATACTCTCTAATCCCAGTCAATACATGCCACAATTAGTCTTCCTTTCAATTCAACAATACATATCATTGTGATTCACTGTTGACTGTCTGCGCTTCTGCTAATTATGTGAATGAGCGTGCGTTTCTACCGGCTCTGTCATTGTGCTGCCGTCACGCATGCTCATTGTTATTCGCCTTTGTTTTGCTGCATATCATTCCAACCGTCAGCCTCATACTCAATTTCAGTCGTTCACTTGAGAAAAAATAATTTTTATCAAAACAATTTGTTCTTTATTCAGTTATTTCTAGATTATTAATTGATGTTAATAAATATTTAGTATAGAATATTATTAATAAATCAATGTGATTAATCAATTTTATTAAGGTTTTATTGACAGTTAGCACTATCAATTTTTATAATCTTTTCCAATGTAACCCGATCATGTCTTTGACACAATTTCATCATTATATAATCGGAGTAGAGAATATCTCAATAATATGATGGGCATCATATTGTAAGCAGTGCCGTAGTTAGGGTGTTTGGCGCCACGACAAGATTCATATTTTACACCCCAAACTCCGAAACCCATTATTTTACTAAATTTAGCAAAGTTTTCTGTATATAATAGCGACTACTAAAGAGAAGAAGAAATGATTTGTCATTATATTATTCAAGCAATGAAATATTTGTTAAACACGACCTACGTTCAAAGCAAGTTTATTTTCCTGAACTTGACAGCGGGAAAGCGATCAAAATCACACTTCATCTCATTTCGTTCGATTATGAGAAAGGCAAAATCACAAAGACGATCTTGTTCCCTTGATGCACAAAATGTTGCTGGAAGAACGTTCACAGTTTGAAATTTCACAGGTTTGGAAAACCATCGCCATAAGAAATAATAAACAGAAAATCCAGTAGCGTGCTTGGAAATTTCAGTGTAAAGTTCTCCATGAATATCAGTGCCATAGAATTTCAGAACTGCAAAATTTTCAAACTCCATTTTAGTACCCGGGGTACATAAATTCTCTTATCAAATTCTTTTTATTTGCAATGAACTTATGCTAAGGCCACTGTGGTGCAAGGAAAGTGTTTGTATCAAAATTCATATATGTCATTATGGAGCATCCATTAAGGAAGTCTCCAAAAAATAAACAATTTTTGAACCCTGTCTCTTTATGTCCAATTTCATTAGCACCCATCATGGACATCCTTTCAAAAACAGATATCTTTTATTTTCCGAAGGAATTTAGATAATAAAATATAATTAAGTGAGTGGTAGATACTTGTAGGCTATTCAAAATTCTAAGAAGAAATGTAGATAGCATAATACTTTATTATAATAGCCTAAGGCAGGCTATTAATTATAAAAATCCTATCACAACTAAAAATAATTTTAAGAAATTTGTAACATAATAGTCTTTAATGGAATGCAGATTTTAATGAAAGTGTAAATTGTAATTGAAGCTGCTGGGAATGCACTAGGCACTTTGACTCCACTTTATGAAAATCCCCTTCCACTTCTTAGGGGACGTCCTTAATGAATGCTCCATTAAAAGTTTTTTTTTGTTAAATATTAAATCTGTCAGCTTTTTTATGCAAATATTTGTTTAGAAATGTATTTAAAGAAAAGTCCGGCTTCATTTTCATCATGATCAGCGATGGTTCACCAGCAATGTGGCTTATTTCAACAGTATGTTGCACACACTGACCTAATTGGGTTGCAGATTTCTTCATATTTGAAGACCATGAAATTATCTAAATTCAAACTTCTTGGTGACAAGAAATTTTCCCTTTCAACAAAATTATTAATTTTCGGAAAATTAAGCTTCTTTACTTATCCACAGTGAAGCTTTTAGTATTGGTTGTAAAGCTATCTTTATTCACTAACCAGATTGCCGTATTCTCAGTAAAATAATGCGACTTCATTCGAAATTATTTGTTGTAAAAACTTAAACCTTTTTATTTTTGCATCAAATCTCTCACAATTAGTGTTCATTTTCCACCAGACTGATGAGGCATTACGCCTTTTACAGAAGGATTTTCATTAATTACTTCGTAAACAAACATTTTGACCATCTCAAATGCTTTTTAAATATTCCCCTCAAACCTTTTTCGTAACAATTTCAAGATTCCTCCATAACGCCTATCTCAGTTCTCTCCAATTTTTGCTATTCTGTTTGACTGGATTAGTCACAACGTTTTCTATTTAGAATCAAAATTTTTTGTTTTTATTTGAATTTTAATTAAAATTTTTTCTGACTCCACTAGGGTGCTTTGTATCAAATCAACGAAACATTGATTTATTAATAATAAATTTAAAACAAAAAATAATTTGTTCTGAACTCCAAAATGCCAATAAAACTGCAATCAAATATATCATTATGCTAACAAGAACACAATGGATATGGAATTCAACAGTGAGACGGTTCTGCTAATGAAATAATTTTTTTTCTCTTCAGTTCCTTTATACGCCTTTCTGTTTTCGACATTCCCTTCATTATCACCTAATGCTCCAAGATTTTTCAAATATTTCGTTGCTATATTTTTCATATTCACTTGTTTTAGCTAATTTCCGTTTAATTTCAACATTTTTCTCATGTCCGCACGTAGCTTTCGAAGGAAGAAAATGAATGCAAACCACTAACGGAAGTAATTTAAATTTGTTTTCATTAATTTCTTTCAATTTCTAAAGATAATTTCAAATTCTCTCTCCATAATATAAACTTTCCCTTTAGTATTTTCTTGTTTGATTAGTTTCATTAAAAATAGTGATCGGCCATGAAAAAGTTCAAAACATAAAGAAAACCGAAAGAAATGAGTTCAAAATAAAATTAATAAATCATTGATATTACATAGAGAATTAGAATTATCAAAATACCCAGTAAATTTGTAATTAAATATAATTAATTAATTTAAATTATCGTTTTATGATTTAAAACCGGCACACACACATGCACCACCAGCAAAGATCAAATTTCTTATAAAACACCAAATAAACAATAATATTACACCAAACAAAACAATTAAATAAATAAATTTAAAAATGCAGGCCGATAAATCTCACAAAATGAGGCTAGAAATACATAAGCGCAGAAGATGGCTACAAATGGTGAGGAAAATGGTTAAAAGAAATTAAAATAAAATAATTATTTAATAAAAAAATCAACTTAACAAATAGAGATCCTCCTCAAGAAAATAAACATAAAAATTGTCGAATTGGTCACACACATGCATGCAATTACTATATAAACATCAGTCAAAATCATAACTAACCTTTTAACCAAAAAACTACCTATGAACTATTTTGAACTTGATTTTGAAACTTATAAGCATTATTTTTATTTAATGCATATTTTGTTAGTTATATGTTTTATGATAATTATTAATTTTATAATGGATGTTCGAGTCCATGTTAATTTTTATCAGTAGGCCCCCGAATTTTTATCAGAGTCCCGAACAGGAGTAACATTCCGGCTTTTAACAGGCTCGGAAATTACTCTTAGTAATAAGACTGTTTCGTTTTCACGGAAACAACAAAGTTCAGGTTACAGCGCGCTGAACGGAAATGTTGTTCGATTTTTGGGAGTTAACGATTTGTTCGTTCTCTCTAATAAGCACTAATTAAAATCATGATTCTCATTATTGCGCAAAGATGGGGAACTAAAGTTGTTGACAATCTTTTCATGAAATCCTACTGATAATGACGGAGACTGCATAGGATCATAACGAATTCCGATACTAAGGTATCTGGGCTTGCAGGATTCTTGTGAATAAGCATGAAATCAAATAAAAATCTGAGATGTGAGTATAGCAATCCATACTTAAAAGATCATAAACGATTGCATGGCAGGGATTTGAAATTACGGTCAAAGGACATTGAGAAAATAAACGACGGAATTCGTCAATAAAAACAATAACCATACGAGAGTTACTAAATGCCGTATATAAAATAGTAGTAATTATTGTTAACCATGACTACGATGATATACGAAACCTCAAAAAGGTGCATCAATAACAGTATCAGGCACTAACGTAAGGCCAGAATATTGAACCTCCCGGTATTAGAATTGAAACTGAAATAGAAATGGCAGTAAACAATAATGTATGAAGAAAAAACCAAACCAAACAAGTTCAACATACTTTTTCACTTATAGTTTTCGACTCTGCGTCAACATGATAATTTTTCTGCATGAAAACTTTCTAGACCTTGACCCGAGAAATGAACTCTTTGTTCCAAAATAATATAGACAATTAGATAAGGTACACTACTCTACAATATACTTAGGTTAATGAGTAGATAAAAAGTCAAAGTGGAATTAGATACAAACATGTCCGTGTATTGATTATGAACACATTTCACCTTATAAAAACCTTATCAATAATCTCTGCAAATTATGTCTCTTCGTTATTATTTATATAATAAACGTTCTCAGTTCTCTAACTCACAAACTTCTGTCATCTATATCATCTCTCTAATCTAGCCAAACGAAATACTCTTTAACAAAAATTATCATAAGGAATTACAATTACGAACTATTCTATATCCGCATCAATTCACAGCGCAACTTGAAAAATTCATCATGTAAAATAAGATAATTAAAACCAAGATAACTACCACCTCAACTCCCATAGTACCCAGCATGGAAATTACGATCCTAAACGAAAAGATCACAGACACATAATTAGAGACCAGCCGGTTCAAGGAACTTCAAGCGAGAAATCTCTGGTTTGCCCGGAGTTAGGACGATAACCAAAAGTTGAGCTTAGCGTCTGGTCATTTCATACCAGATAGACTCTCATGATGGTCTATATAGAGACCGGAATTGTAAGGCCGGCTCCCTCAGCTCGGTGTTACCCAATTGACATAATTAACATAATTCCAGATTATCTCACCCTCATGTAATTTCCGAATGTTCCTACTATCCTTCCCTGATCCTTCGTTATGGCGAAACCTGGAAAAAATCTTTGCCGAATAATGCAACATCGTTCCGAAAATGAGATGATATCGCAGGTTGGCTCGAATGTTTCCCTGAGTCAGAAAGACTCTTTTCAGAAACTAGTATCTTCTCCGACGTAGAATTTTGTAAAGTCGAGTGATTTTTGCTGATAAAAAACGGCTTTTGTAAGAAAAAAGTGATAATCGGTTTCTTCTGACAAAAAACGGCTTATCTTTTTGCAAGCAAAAGTGATTTCTCACTAATTGATTAAAACTCTGTGAAAATGAATTGGTATTTATACCTACTCTGTGACCCTAACCTTGCGTGTTCTTTTTGATGCATTAAAACAAAATTTGACCTTTGTTTTAATTGTAATATCTAATTCTTATTTTATCATTTTTCTACATTAAATGAACAATCTCTTTTATTTATTTTTTCATGGAATATTTCTTACTGAAAACATTCTATTTTTTCTTTATAATATTATACTTGTTAATTTTTCGGTCAAATTTTTGTGTTATCTTTTTATTTCTATGTTAATTTCCTGCGGGTCTTAATGCATATCTGTTATTATTTTAATTTACTTTTATGTTTTTGATTTTATATTTAATTACATTTTCCTCATATTTTAGGGTTGTTTACTTGTTGTTAATAGGTCTGATTTTAAATTTGCGTTGCTGTGTTTGCGTGTTATTTCCGATTCATTTAAAGAAAATCTTGTCTTGGACGAACAGTATAAACACGGGATGAAAATACAAAAAATATTTTATATCCGAAAGCACTTGAATAAATAAAAATAGATAAATTTCAAAGTGTTGTTTTAATTTTTTGTCTTTGAATTTTCTTTCTATTGAGATAGCAGCAACGCGCAACAGGTAAGCTATTTATATATAAATTAATATTTTTTATAATAATTATTTTAAATTACTTTTTATAAATTTATTTTATTATTAATTACTACTTATAAATATTTATTTTTAGTAATACTTAATTACTAAATTTACTAAATTTAGAACTGGCTTATTTATTTTTAGGCGAGCTAACCGTTTATAACCATTCAAACCATATTTTACCAAAAATTTTATAGTTATTGGCAAACAATTAATCCCAATATTCGGGTCTAATTGCCTCCAACATTTGGAGTAATTGCTTTCCAACACTCAATTTGCTCGACTCTCTACACGCAACAAGTTTCCAACTAACTTGGGCTTCCTATTAAAGGATTAAATTTTATTAATGAGTTTGCTTTTCTCCTATAACGTTCTCTAGGAAACTCAATAAATTTTTATTAATATTGTAAGGAAGGATAATTAAAGAATATTAATTAAATTAACCTATAACGTAGCACTGTTAAAGTTGTAGTTTGAAGATCAGAGGTTGGCTATGATGTTTGATGATTGTGTTTGAATCCTGGTGTTTGTGTATTCTGTAAACAATAAAAAAACCAACAAACTCCTTTGTAGATGTTACGCGATGAAAGCTATAAGAGTGTGTTGAAGATTTGTCGTCAGTATAAATATTGTGCACATGTCTATGTTTAATAATATAAAAATAAAATAATTTAAGTGAGGAAATAGTATAATGATTCTGATGATAAGACAAGATGATGAGCGTAAAATCTACAAACATGGAAGCGATTGAATAAGCTATTGAATATATTAAACAACAAGATAATTAAAATCCGATTGATGTGATTCTTTTAAGAAATCACCGGAATTATGCTTTTAAAAAATAACAATAAAAATAACAGTTTTTATGAAATAATTAAAATTAATTTATTCGAATTTTCTAATTGTTAAAAACAAAAATCTAGTTATTAAATGTAATATAAATTTTGAGTTTTGCTTATTTCTATTTATTCACGAAATATGCCTTTTTGTATTGATTATACCTATACTCAATTATGTGGGGAAAACACTATCCGGACAGTAAAATAAAAATCCCAGTCCCGAGATTTCCGAATATTCTAGAGTCTACTGTAAATCATTTCTGTTCTACAACTATTATTTAACGAATCTAAATATCTGAAAAATCGAAATTCCAAAAAAATATATTTCCCATGAGCAGTAGAAAAATCACAAAACAAATCATTACAAAATTACATTTACGGTCATTTCACGCGCCAACCATATTTGTCATCACTGCATTCAAACGAACGACAGGATAAATACAAAGTTTGTATAATATGTAGCAAAAATACAAAAATTATATATATATAATTCGTGCTAGTCAAATGTGTGTAAAAAACTGGTGAAAATAAAGATTTCTTATCACAACGAAACTTTGCAAGTCAATAGCTTTGAGCTGCTCATTCGACGAAAGTTTCCGGATTCAGAATTGAACCATTCATCTATTTGATCAAAAGCACGATTTGTGAAATCACGAAAAACATCATTTACTGTTTCATCACCACCGGAACCAAGATATGCTTCCTGAATAGAGTACTTCACGATTTACAAATACAAATGATTGATATTTTCACACATCATCGGGTAGGATAATAAAAAAGGTTGACCTCAAAGCTCACTCAAAATAAGGAAATAGAAAAAAAATTAAAAACTCAGCTAGCAAGTTTCAATAGAAATTTAAATATCTAACACGATTCGGGAATATTTACGAAAGAAGTAGTGAAGGTAAAATAAATTTATTATGATAAACCCTTAAAAAGAGCAAAATGTAACATAGCAAGAAAATATCGATAAATAATGTTTATCAACCGTTTAACAAAGTATATATAAATAAGGGGCGGAACAGCCATAAATTAAGGTTTAACCTAAGATATAATTGACTTATATGGAGACAAAAAACATACATTTTTTAAATTAGGGCAATAATTATGGGCAAACGGCATAAATTAAATTCATTAACATTAGAAAGTAGAAAAACAACACACCAAAGACGGATTAGTAATAAATTAAGTTGTAATATTTTTTTGACGATATCCCAAGCGCTTTATCACACTCAACCTTTCGATGTGTTGAAGAATAGCAATGAAATTTGAAAAAAAATCTTATATAAAACTAATTTAAAAATATGGAAAACGAAAACAGATTACCGCAAATAATGAAAAATGTAGAAGAAATGCAATGAAAAATATAATTATTAAATTTCAAGTTAAACACTTTTAGGGATTCTGGAATAGATAAAAAAAGATTGATTTAAGTCACGGAACGGGACAAACATGACTACAGTCACAAAAAGAAAATTTCCAAAGATTATCACTGAAAGAAAGTATTTTCTAACAGAATTAAAAATAGTATGTAAATAAAAACTTTAAAAATCTTACCTTTTTGAAAATCAATCATAAAGGCATTGAAATTCATAATAATTCAGTTTTATTTCATTAAAAAAATAAATTTAATAGAAAATATAATTTTTAACTTACTAACAGTCCATTATATATATATATATATATATATATATATATATATATATATATATATATAGTTTAGCAGCACCTATCCCAATAAAGAAATTTATTAAATAACAGTTCACAATCAATTTAAAAGTTAATAATCATTGTAAAGTAGTTATCAGTACTCTGCATGTAATACTTTAGCCTTAATGACAGCAGCAGTTTTTGCTAGTATATAATTCATTAGGCTGCAGAATTAAGCATGAGTGATTTCTGTTGACCAAACCTCACGTATCTTGTGTTAAATAAGGCACATATGATGGCTTCTTAACTGAAACTTTTTTCCATAATTGTGTCCCGTAGTTTTCAAATGGGTTAAGATTTGGTGATGATCCAGATCATGCAATCCACCATCGCCTTTGTACGACCTTTGCTGATTAGTATGGAGCTCTGACATGAGACAGATATGTGTATAATTATGATCTTCCATAAATAGTAGAAGATGATGTGACAATGGAGTTAATTGTTGTGCCTGCAGACATAACCAAATTTCAACTGGTCCAATACTACTTAAATCAGACCAAATCATCATGGATAGTGAATGTTTGACAGTATTGATAGTAAATCAAGAATGATAACATTGATTAGGGAGTCGACAAACATAACGATTGTTAGATGTTGTGAAAAAATCGTTTAGTTCAAAATCTGTAGTCATTAAAAGTTCAAATTTTTTTTCAAATCAAAAATATATATCTTCTATATTTCTTAGTATTTAAACAAAATTAACAACGGCATTTATTTTTATTTTAAAATTTAATTTCATTCACAATATAAATTTAAACAATTTAAAATATAATAAAATTTTATTTTATTTAAAAAATAAATATATAATAAAGTCCTTATTTTATTTAATAATTAGTATAATAATTTATAATCAAATATTTTAAAATATTTTTGTCTAATTTATCAAAAGTTAATTTAAATCTTACTTTTAATTTTAATCATTTTAAAATTTAATTTTATGTCCGTTGATAATTATGCCTAAATATCCTCACATGAATTATTACAATGGAATTCTTATACACTAGCCTCATCAGCAAACATGACTTTATGCGATTAAACAGATGTCCTATGACAGGCGCTATGACAGCAAGTCAGTCGATCTGCAATGTTTTTTTTAGTGACATGGTTTTGCTACTGGACAATAGGCAGTAAGCTTGAATTTGAGAGTAAGCCGTCTTTGAATAGTACAAATGCTAGAGAATGACGAGAACATTACGAGCTGATATCAATGGATTCCTGATAACACACTAGCGAATAATAGCATCATCGCCTTTGGTAGTAAGCGGAACCCTTCCACAGCGATGTTTTAACGAATAGCTCCCCAGATAATTAAACCTGGAAACTGTACGATGAACAGTTGATTGGTGTACTTTTGATGATATTTGCTTATCAGATTATTTTTTTCCTTCTGAAAGATTATTATTTGAGAAGTTGAAGTTTGTGAAAGTTCTTGTTTCCAACCCATGAGCAGCAACAGTAAAATATAGATAATAAGGTCAACCAAGATGAATCAGAGTTAATATTTAGATTATATTGCATCACAAACCTTTGATAAATATCTACAGTAATAAGTTATTTATTTCCATCAAAAATACGTAGAGCTGCTAAACCTTTGTCCAACACCACCGCTATATATATATGTACTAGTTGGGATATCCGATTTTGCGTCGGACAATATAATAATGCTATATGTAAAAAAAATGTCTAGCAATTTAATAAATATTTTAATCGACTTTGAATTTGTGGACCCATTTTAAAGATAATAACTGTGGGGATTCAGTCAGGATCTTTTTCGGAAATAGAGTGTGGAATAGCGGTTTATCATACAATTTTAGAAAACGAACATCCTTTGCAGTAATTACATTTACTAAATTATAAGTTTATAATCAGTTCTTAACTATTAGATAACAACGCCAAATTATGTATACATTATACCGGTATTTATAAGGCTCTTTATGTATTTTGTCGTTCTGATTTACTCATTATTAATACATCGTTAGATAAACAGCCAACAAACCTTAAAACTTGCTTTTTCATGAAATAGAAGTCGAATTTCTCAATAACAAATTAGAGTATACATTTACATAGATGCAATAAAAATGTTCAATTTAAAGAGAAATATTCGAAATTAGAATATTTTAACTGAGAAATATATATTATTATAAAAATAGTATTTTTGTTGCAATTGAAGTGTTGGATTATATTTTAGTACTTCAATAATTACAAATTTTCTATGAGAGAGAGAGAAAGAGAAAGAGAAAGAGAGAGAAAGAGAAAGAGAGAGAGAGATTATTTTGGCAAAATAAATATTGATAAATTTTATATCGTTCAACAACTCATCTGATTAGCGCAACAAAATTAACCCCAGTAGAGATAAGATGATAAAATAATGTGAAGTCACTCAAATAGACTAGTGGAAATAATTTAAGGTTCAATGAAAAATATAAACAAAAACTAACTTTAGTATTCTCATTCAGTATATGCAACCGCAATAAAGTGACAGTGTTTGCATTCTTGGTATTCATGGCAATCTGCAAAACCTCGTTGTCATCTTTATCTCGAATGTTCTGACGAGCGCCCCTTTTGAGAAGCAGCCAAACAACGAGAACATTTTCGCTTTGACAAGCTTTATGCAATGCAGTTTGGTTGTCTTTGTCGACGACATCAATCTATAGAAAGATGCCATCAATTCCTATCATAACATATGGAAATTTAGCAAATTAAGAATCAATTAAACAAGGATAAGAATAGCTTAGTCAATCTTGTCTATGTTGTTCGTCTGTGTGCTCAATGTGTTATGGGCAAGTGCGTGCGCTTTTATTTTATTTATTTTTTCGTAATGCTATGCGTATCAATACGCACTGAATTTATGGACTTGTTGCTCGAGTCTGTGTTCGCATCGCTATTTTATGGAATTTGATATAATTTTCGAGTTATTTGTGATTTGAAAATGTTGTTTGGTCAAATCTATTGAAATTCGATTTGAATTGGATATTGTTAACTATTTTGGGTTCGACATTCGAATATTTTTTGAATATAAATCTTCTTCAATTGTCGTAATTTTTTAATAATCACTTGGAATTAAAAAAAAAGAATGATACTGAGACGTATGCTTTCAAGCGGAAATCGAACAATTGTTGAGTCCTATCATCAACACTTTCTATTTCAACAAAGAAATCTTCTTGTGTAAATTAATCTCAAATTCTAGCTATGCACTAGACAAGATTAGATACAGAAGTATAACAGACCTCTCAGTACTCAACGCCGCAAAGGAGTTAATGATAAAAAAATCCCAGATAAAGATGCTAGAACTCTAGTAATTATTGAAATTGGAATTTGGATGAAAAATACCGATTTGATTAATAATCTGAGACAATTACAAGATATTTCTGATATTTCCAAGATCGGTCAATTGGGTGTTGCTTTCGATTCATCTTTTCGAGATAGCAAAGCATTAATCTGGCTATTCAACAAGAGAAATCAACACAGCCGATTAAGTTAAAACAAAATAAAAAAAATTATGGAAAAAAAACAGCTGATAATAGAACATAAGCAAATGAATTATGAAAGGCTATGAAAGGAGTGGAAGAGGAGTGTACTCACGGGAATTATAACTGCGACGTCAACTTTTAACGTCAATTACTAGAATTTTTTTATGATATTTTTAAGGATGTTTCAGCAATTTATTCTTATTTACAATTAAAAAAATTAAAATTTTTATTATTATTTAACATTATTAATTTATTTAAAGTACTTTTTTGGTTTTAAACTTTGATTGATTTACATTTTGCAATTAATTTTTTTATTATTTGACTATGAATTAGTATTGATTTTTTATTGATATTCACAAATTTTCGACAAAGACTTTTGAAAGTGATTTATATTATTATATACTGATATTTATTTATTAGCCACGATAACACCGCATTCATTTTCATTGTTTTTAATCATTGAAGGAATTTAATTTCTTTACAAAAATCTCCCTTCAAACTCGCTCAATATAAAAACAATCTTTACAAAATTTAAATATTATTATTTATTATTGAAATTTTAAAAGTATTCAAATGTTTTGAATCATCGAATGAATAACAAGATGTCACAACATTGCATTTGATACATAAACATATGGTTGGCTAATGGAATATTTATACTATGTATTTAATTTTTTAAGACTTGAATCGCAAAATTACACACTGAATTCAATAGTGTCGGATAGGCACCACTTTTTATTGCTTTAATGAAACGATGTCCGAGAAATGAATGCCAAATGGACAATTACACAATACTTTTTTGGTCTAGTATTAAGTTTTATATTAAAAATTGTCCTTTCTATTTTGTTGCACAATTACAAACATATAAAATTGATAATTAAATTGAATAACTATAATTAATTATATTCTTGTTAAATTCTTTTAAATACATAAATTTAAAGATTGTAAATTGATATGTTCATTCAAACATTTTCGTAAAAGGGTAAACTTTTACTTCTAAATTATAAATATAAACAAAAAAACAAAATTATGTATTATTACTTAGTTTTCATAATTTATCTTTTTTGAATTGTTATATTACCGGAAATTTTCATCTTAGATGCTACCTTTATCGCATACAGATAACGCCTGCACAGGTGAATATATATATTCTAATGTGACAATTATATAATACGAATTTTTGGTAATTATGAAATGTGATTGGGTAAATGTGCAATTTGATAATTTAGTTGTGTAAACGCAACTGGACAGCAAATAAAATGGTCAATCACATTATATATTAATCAAACAGAATGGACCAAAGTCACTACATCTGTATTTAATTACCGGTCGATTTACGTATGAAATGAAATATCGATTACTAGAGATACTTTATCTATAAGTTTCCATGTATCAATGGTTGCAATGTGACCAAAAATATGCGGTGTATCATGTTGCTTATATTGCTGCTGTCACTAATGGTCACCATTCATTATTTACATTATATTTCTATTTACATGTCATTAAAATCAATACATCCATATCGATTTTGCTACATTTCTAACATCGTCATTGATAACTAGATCACTGCCATCACAGTTGCATATTAACCGCCGCCATTTCCATATTATAACCCAGAATGTAATACAGAACATTATGGGATCCGAATGAAAACTGTCAAAACGTAAATGCATTAGCAGGGCTTAGTTGATAGAGTCAATCAATCAGTTAATTATTCATAAATATCCAATGAAATCAATATAACAAGTGCAATATAACAATAAATCAATATAATAAGTGCAATATAACAATAAATCAATATAATAAGTGCATTAGAATATTAGGTTCCTCGGAGGGAATTATCTATATATATATATATATATATATATATATATATATATGTCAACGTACAGTCCCATAAGACACCTTGACGCACCAATAGCATTCAGCTGTCATCCAAGCCAGCATACACATATCAATAGAGCACTAGCGCTTATTTGGAATTAAATCAATATTGTAACATTATGAAAAATCGATAAACATAAAAATCCGCCAGGATCATATACTACACTGATCCAATCAAAAATTAATCAATAAAAATTGAAATAAACACACAAAAAGAGAACTGTAATATTCGGTATGTATAAACTAGTATTATTGAGTGCCACTGGGCACACCCTTTCCCTTTAACCATTCAAATTGTATGTTGTATATCTTGATTATCCAAATAATCGATAATTACCTTGGCCCCATTCAGAATGAGATACTCGCAACCTGGCCAAAAGTCTATTGATGCTGCGAGATGCAAAGGAATAAAGTCCTCGCCATCATCCCCATTAGGATTAGCATTCAGCGCCAATGCCAACATCATCAAAGGAAGACACTGAATGTTCAAGCCATGTCTAAGGAGATCCATATTTGATGTGAATGGATAACCATCTGGAATTAATCAATCCCTGTCAATGTCTTTCAAATCCATAATCATATTTCTCACCGACCTTGCACACTGCTAGCAAACATTGGCATATTTTCACGTATATATTTCTCGAGATTTGCTAGCAATTCTTTCATGTTCGATTGAATGAACTGCTTTCTTTCCCATTTGGCACGCGTCCACTCTTTCCTGATCGACATTTCAGTATTGGAATCAGGCTTGATAACTCTACTAGTGGCACATTTTGAGGCAAGCGCTATTGCTTCCTTATCACTCTCAAATATTTGATTGACTAACTCGTTGCCAAGCATGAACATGAGACAGAGCATTTCAGGTTCCCAATTATCGAGTGTCAATGAGCGTACCTGTAACAGATCAATGGATCATGCTATCATTTTGAAATTCGCATAATTTATCAAATAAGGGACGAATTCAACGACAATTTTATAAACTTTGTTTACATTTCATATTGTCCTCAGAATCCAGTGAAAATGGTGCAATCACATGGCGGATACGACTTAAATGAAATCATGATTCAATGCGTTCACCAGTACCATTATTAGGCACACGGAGGCCGAAGGTAAATTTTCTCAGTGCACATGTTTTATCTGATTATACAAATATTTATATTAATCTCAACTAGATGTGGGAATCGGATTATAATAACGATAGAAATATTAATATTAATAATCAATAATTATATTATTAATCGTTATTAATAATAATCCATAATAATAATAATTAATAATAATTAATAATAATTAATAATAATAATAATAATAATGAAAAATGATGACCCACTATCTGGAAGTCTTTAGAAATTTTAAATTATGTGTCACAAAATCATTAGGCAATTCAAATGTATTTAAAATAGTATCAAAATCGTTAAAATCAATAAATATGTTTAGTAATAAATCTCAAATCCCGATAGGTTTAGTTTTTTGATCTAGTGTATAAGTTCTCATGTAATGTGTGCAATGCCACATACATTGGAAAGACTTCCCGTCATCTTCGCACACGGGTTCGGGAACATAGCTGATTGATGATTAAATCACAAATTCACTATAATAAACGTTCAATCAGCAACAAATTTATTGAGATTATTTAATTAAATCATTAAATCGTAACTATTACATCATTATTGTTTCCGTATATAATATTTATCAAAGATTATAATGGCAGACTGAAGATGAGGATAATTTCCTCGAAATGTATTTCTTTTTTTTGACTTTCTCGTGTTTAAAATAATAATATTATAAGAACTTCTTTTGGTTTTCAACTCAGATTTCTTTTCATTATTTTATATTATTTGACAATGCATCAGTAATAATATCGATGCTTTATTGATATTCACAAATTTTCGGCTAAAAGGAATAAAACATTAATAAAATAAATAAATAATAAATTGAATTTAAATAATTAATAATTGCACATAACATCATGATTTATTGGAAATATTTATTATTTAGTAAGTAGTAAATGGGATGTACCAAAAAGTGCACTAAATGGGACGCAATTTACTACTGTGAAAAGTGTATTGAATCTCATATTTCTTATTTTGATGGTTGTTTGTTTTCCAAATCAATCAATAGGAATATTAGTCAATATTAAATACTTAATAATCAATATGAATCAGATAAATACAGGGAAATAGATAATTAAGAGATGTGATTATGGAAATGTGAATTTAATGCAGGAAATGAATGTCTAATGGAAATCAGGTAAGTATTATTACTAATATGTCAATAAATGGTCTTATCGGGCAGATTAGAGACAACGCATAATGACTGGCTTGACATTTGCCAATGACTGCCAATGAGCGACAAGCGTGAGAGAAAATGTTTGATATTGGTAATCCTGATGGAAATAGGTACAGACAAACCAATCTATCGCTACCAGAGTAACATTCCACATAATCAGGGATGTCATTGTCCCATCGATTGTCACAGGGTTCCCGCCAAATTTATAATCAATAATATATTCTATAATCACTAGTTTATTGAATATAATTTATTCGTTTCCAGGGAAACAAAAGAAAAGTTGCCATGGAAATACAAATACCAACCTTGGAAATGTGGACTCCCAATGAACGGTGAGAGCCGGAACATTCCGTACATAGAGTTATTCCCAGGCTAGAGCTAGCCCATCGTGGCTTCCCGTCATTGCAATCGCAACACAAATGATTGCCACGCACCTTAAGTACGTTCGATAGCAGCTGAGCCTTCCTGTCCTCACGGATGGCAATTCCATCGTCATTCTTACTAGTAACAGTCGCGTTTGAACGCCTGCGTGACGATGACAAGCGCCGCTTCCCCTTGACGTCATCTACTATGCCTCTGCTACCACCAGTTGTTGTCACGGAAACTCGCCTACCTCCATTATTGTTCTGTCTGTTCAGCGTGCCCATTTGTGAGCCTATTCCATTCTGAAAACAGGTAATCCATTGCTTCTGCGCTTCGTCGCTATCCGCCTGCAAAACGTATGAGTGATCCAATCCGATCAATTCAAAACAGAATCTCCTTTCACTGTCGATCAATTCCTTTGCCGTGCAAATCCTCAAATCTTCCTCAACAATATGAAACGTGTCTTCATTTCGCTTGCATGAGAGTAACTGATTTCCTGTTATACAAAACCAACGGCGCTGCCATTTTTGCCACGACTTGCGAGGACATTTGTACAGATATCCTTCAATAACCACGTTCCTTGAACCACCTTCGCAAAGACGTAATGTGGAAATCACCGAACTTGACATTATTCCAGTAGTTTCACTACACTTCTGTTCATAATTTCCATCGTACATCACCTTGCTTTCTTTCAAATTATCAATCCAAGGATCACGTTTTTGCATAAAATCATTTCCATCACGATAAAATTGACGTTTTTTATCAGCAATTTTTGTACAAGCGTTCAAAAATGCACTTTGTTTGTAAATATCATACTTTTCAATTTTAGTTAGATAATTCAATGAAGTTTGAGAAAATTCTTTGAGCATTGCATTACATTGCTTGTCAACTTCTATGCATTCGTTTATTTTCGATTTTGAACAACTGGCGCATTTTAGTTGACAAACCTCAAGATTCTCACTAGATTTCAGAAAAGACTTTTTACAAGCTTCAATTTCCTTAAAATTATCCTGAAAACATTTAAAATCCTTCTGAATTGTATGAAAATTTTCCATTAATATTTTAAAATGTTCTCTAAACTGAGAAAAAATTTTGATAATTTTTTCAAGGTCATTTGAAAAGCTGTCATTATCGGCATATAAATTGTTTAAATTTTCAATTTTTGAACAAAATGACTGATAATGACAAGAAAATACTATTCCTGATTTTATAGATTGAGTAAAACTCTCAGATACTTCGGTCATCACATCTTGAAAATTAACTATTTTTGAAAATAATAAATTAATATCTTTTCTAAAATGCGGTGAATCTTTAATACAATCGAAATAATTTTGCTTTATGTCAATATTCATCTAAAGCTATAAAATTAAATTTAAAATAGTTATTTTTGTCGAGAACTTATAATTTACTTCAAAGAGAAGATATTGAATTTTCAAAATATGAATTAAAACATCTTATGACTATAAATAAAATGATGAATTTAAAGACAATTTGAATTTAAACTAATTAAAGATAGATTACATTAATCGATTTAATTAAAGTCAATAATTAATAAATTGTTTTCTGTTTTTTTAATTTAAATACAAAATTTAAGAATAGCCGTAAAATAAAGGTAAAGAAATATTGACGAATTCAGTTTAAAAATAAAACCAAATTTTATAGCTAAATAATTATAGGATTAATGTATAATATTAAAATATGTTAATTGAATAATAATATATTATCTGTTATGTAATTTAACATATAAAAACATATTAATTAGAATGTGTTTAAATAAATAAATGATTTAACTTCCTAGATTTTAACTAAATCAAACTTTTTATCAACAAATTCTATATTTTAAGCAAATTAATAACTGAACACAGGAAAATACCTGAAGGTTTCAAAAACTAATATTTTAGTGATTATACGTTGTGATTTGAGTATGAATTAATTTAGCTATTATTTTATAAAATATAAACCTAGAAATTATATAAAATACAAAGTAATTGCACATTTAGTTCATTAATTTATTATTATCCATTCAGACTTAGAAAAATCACAAAGATTTTTTCCATAAAATAAGTGCATTTATCTTAAAATCCGTTATGTATGATTTCTTGGAAAATTTATTGTAACAATTCGTAATTAATATTGATGCTTCACTATAAGCAGCGTTACGGTAACAATGTGACAAACTGATTCAGAGTAATAATTTTAAAATATTTTAATTTCTTAAAAATTTACAATGGGGACGAAATTAATTTTATTTAATATTATACTTTCATTTATTACTTTGGCATGTAGTATGTATCCCTAATCTTAAAAACGTCACATAACATCAACTAAAAACGTTAAAACGCCTCATGCTAAATATACATAGTTTACGCTACAATAATATTTTAAAACAATAAAATAATTACTTTTAGATTATGTAATATTTTGCAAAATAAAATATAATATGCTACTTGCTATATATAAGTAGTTTGTTTAAAACCTTTTTTTCTAAAATGAAGATAATAGCAGGTTAAAGGAAATTTAATAGTTGGTTAAATAACTTAAAATTTATAATTAATTGAATTTTTCTGAAGGTTTAAAATTTTTCCAAATTTTTGTCAAAAATATCTTTAAATATGTATCATAAATCGTTTTATTAAAATGCAAAAAAAATTTTATTTCTCTTCAATTTTATAATTCGTCCAAAGCAAACGGAGAGCGTCTAAAGTGTTACGCTGAAATTAAAATACATGAAATCTATAGCTGCAACAGTCTTCAAAAAATTTGCGTTATGAAGGCACTTTGTATCTATGGTCACTTTTATCGGTAGAAAAACGGTAATCAGATCATTAAGGACAACAAAATCATACCCCGAAAACGAAATTTGCTCATCTAGATCAACAAGCGTCACCTATACACATGTTTAAATTAGTTGAAATCGTTCCAACATCAAGAGTAAATAGTTCCACCTGTTCCTACAATCCAGTATGAGTTGTAATTCTTTTCCATGTGTTGGGCTTAGAGACAAAAGTAAAACAAAGGTATCAGTAGATTAAAACAAAAAATAAGAATAAAGAAAATGGTTACTGCACATACACACGCACCGCAAGAAGAGACCAAAGATAAAATAAAACATTAATTAAAACAAATTAAAAATATAACAAAATTAAATAAAAACAAATAATTAATTAAAACTCGTAAAAAGCCTACAGCTGCAGACAGAAACATACGAGAAAAGAAATAAACTGCAAAATAAGGTTTAGAAAAAACACAGGTAGAAGAGGCGACCAGAAAACAAAATAGTAGGGTTAAAAGATAATATTGTAAGAAAATAATGTTGGGTTCAGAGCCACAATTTAAACAAAAATAAAATTTTAAAGACTAAAGTAAAAATAATGGAACGAGTCACTGAAAATAAGCACGCACCGCAAGAAGATACCAAAAATTGATGGAAAACATATTAAATAAAACAAATTAAAAATATAACAAAAATAAAATAAAAACAAATAATTAACTAAAATCACTAAAAAGCCTACAGCTGCAGAGAAAAGACATGAAAAAATAAAATAAACTGCCAAAACCTTGCAAAATAAGGTTTAGAAAAAACATAGGCAGAAGTGGCGACCAGAAAACAAATAAAAAGGGCTAAAAATAATATTATAAGAAAATAGTAATAAAAATAAAATCCAAATATAATATAAATAGTATATCAAAAAATAAAGAAAAATACATAAAAAATAATAAAAACAATTTAAAATCATTAAAATAATTAAAAAGCCCAAAAAAATGGCGAAAAATCGCCCATTGGTCGCACACACGCATAAAATAGTATATATAAAGTGACGAAATTCATTATTTTTAACTTATGCCAATTTTGAAAAAACTGAACTTTCTCTGCGATATCATTAAAACTATAAAACGTAAGGATTTGTATTGATTTTAGTTATTATCTTTCAATGTAAAATTTTTACTTGATTAAATGTTTTCAATGCTCATAATGTTTTACGTTTTCATTAATTAATTATCATGCTTTTATATATTTATTTATGTTCGAGTCCCTTAATTACTATATAGTAAGTATGTCAATAGAAGTTCATGGGACGGATCTCGTGCCGGCTGGTGGGTGAAAACCTCTAGTTGAGCTCGCGGGTCATGCCTCATGAACGTCTCGGCAGTCCGCAGTAGGGTCTGGCAATATGCACAGGACCTCCACGCAGGGCGCCGTTGTATAACTCGAAGCGACTGCTGAAAAGTGGCCGGAGCGAGTAGAATTAAAATCAAGGGAAGGGCGCTGTTTCACTTTAGGGGATATTATGTAGAATCATGAAATGATTGAGATGACATTTTTTTTAAGCTCGAACCTATTGTTAAATTAAGAACGGGTAGCAGGGATAGGCATAGACATTGATGGACTAAATAGCCGATTTCTCTCATGAAATCAAAATTAAAAGTTAATAACAAAAACGCACAAAAGGCTTTTATTTTGTTCTGAGGCTCAAACACTTGAAAAATTCACACATAAAATTTTTCTGATTCCAAAATTGAGAAGCACACCTAAACCGTTGTCCGAAGGGGTAGCGAATGCCTCTGCAAATAAGTCTCACGAAATCCGTATGGTTTGTTGACTCGACGGATAATGATATACGCCTCTTCTGCGGGTGCTCCAAGCCAAAGACATAAACTCCACGGGACGATCACCCCTCACAGCATAGATTTTCTCCAACTGCCGTAAATCGAAACGATTAGAATTAATAAACATAGTGGCTTAAAATAGAACCACTCACCACATTCGTCAAACTTGAATTTTGCCTTGACGAGGTCGACCACTACATCCATAGGTTTTTTGCAATTATTTGAACTCACGAAATGCTCCTTCAATCGTCCCGTCGTCGCAAAAAGATTCTGGTTTTCTAGATAAACCACGTCCCAATATTCTCAATGACAAATCAGACTATTGAACCACGTTGAATGGGTGTTAAGAATCAATGATTCCATATGCGTGCACGTCTAACTGCTAGCCACAAATGCACTAACAAAAATCGATTGATTACTGCTAATTTAACAATAATCTGCACTATTAACATCATGGATTTATTCAGTGTCCGAAGCCTAAGGACGTTAGGATTTAATTCATATAGTATCCAGAGAAACCCCGTGGTAATAAGTACGTTACAACTATATTCACTTTAGTTCGAGCTTAAATTTTAATTAATTATAGTATTCCGTATAACTTTCATACTAAATAATTAATTTTGATTCTATTTAAAGTAAATTTCCTTCACTATGATTGCTGAAATTGTTAGAACCCTTAGTAGTAATTCAGGTGTACTAATAATTTGAATTCATAAATAATAATCCCCGATGATAATAATATCATTTTGGTGAATTCTACAAATTTTAATGCCACAACCAATTATTAAATTATGGAGGAACTAGTGTAATTTATAGTAATATTAAACGAGAATGATAGTAGGACGATCATATAGTAATTTACATTGATTTTATGTCCCGAAATAGTCACTAATGAGGATAACGTCCAATTTATAGTAACGCTCAAATCAAAAAAATGATATTACGACCTTATCGCGAATTCTAATGAGTTTAATCCCGTTAAAGGTAACCGTAGTAACCGAAACAATACAATCTATGATGGCGTTAATTCGTCTAAAAAATCGAATAACCGCGTTGATACTGACACGCAATCTCTCGAAAAACCCTAATTTAAGGTCACTAAATCATTACCCTATCTACCCGATAATAAACGATAGAAATTCAATATTTACAAGCCATAACGAGGGATAATGTAAATCTGGGAACCCACTGGCTAATTCAGCATTCATAAAGTCCTTCTGCTACTTTTCCGTCAATTTTCCTTTTTCCTCATTTTCTCTCAACTAATCTCCATCTCCTGAATCCCTTTTCTTTCTCTAGACATGAGTACTAATTCCAACTCAACGACAAGTGATCTTCCACGGATCCCACGACTATCCCAGTCAATGGTGGCCCTAAGGCACAGATACGAGGAGCAGAAACAGCAACATACCGCGCTCCGAACAAAATATGAGCGAGTAAAGGGCACCTGGGCCACGCCAGAAACAGTTAAAGAATTACGCCAGAAAATTTCAAGACTAACTCGGGCTCAAGATGAGCTGATAGCAGAGTCCCGCAGCCAACGGTTGCTGATTAAAGAGCAAGCCACGGCCCTTCGTCAGGCGTTCACGGACGTGGAGCTTCAGACCCATGTCCCGGGGAGTGTTCGAGCTCGTCAATTGAACATAATCCCAGAACATCATTTACCGATCGTCGGACTCCCATCAACCAACCATCAACATCCAACCACCTCGACTCCTCCACCAGTTGAGTCGCCCCGAATTCCAGTGGCAGAACCGACCGCAAGTCCCGCCCATCGAAGGCCCAACCGTAATCGACGACGTCGAGACCGTCGTCGTAGAGAAGTGGAGCTGCTACGAGAAACGGAGCCACTCGAAGGCCCGTGCCGGATTGAAAAAATTTTTTAACACATAGCCATTCGATAGCACCGGGCAGAAATCCGGATCTGATAAGTTATTTTATTCAAAACAACCTTTACTTTATTTTCCAGATAGTAACGAATTAAATGCTGATCCTATCTTTGAGAAAAGTTTGCAAGAATTACGTCTTATGTCCAAGAATGGCACCGATCCCCATCTATTGGAACTCTGTTACAAGGCACATGTATTTCTTAATGGATCAAAAGAGATCCCATTAAGCACTGCGATTAACCACTGGAGAGAGATTGATTCGACTGGCATCTTTGATTCGGACTTTTCTGAGCTTATGGAGCAAATCATAGCAAAGCCTTTCAAAACAGAAGGCCTGCAATTGAAAATTCCATTAAAACCTTTGATAAGTTCATTGCAGACGCGGTAAATCCTGATAAATTGATTAATCATAAACATTTAAATTTTTTCTATAATCAATTATATTATAATCCCTTAAAGAATTTTAACTTTCCTACACCAATTAAAAGTATATTGAAAAATAATAATATTCCTTCGCATAGGAATTTTTTTAACCATGAGGAATCTACCCCTCTAAACAAAAAGAATATCTCATTTAAAAAAAATATTTCTCATTCAAATCCTCTTTCATATTTAATTGCACTAAAAAACAACCTTAAATATGAAAACATTGATAACATCCTAATATCAATTAGAAAGTGCACTGATAGTTTTTTTATAAATTTAAACAGTTGCTTTTTGGATTTAAATCATTTAATAAAAAATAACTTTATAAATTACTTTGATGACTACTTTTATATATTTTATTTAAAAATCCAAAAATTTAATAATAAAAAATTGCAAAAATCTAATTATTATCAAAATAATATACCTTTACTTTTTAAAATTTCCAGCATTACTAACGATTTTTTTATTAATATCGAAAATTACTTTTCAAAAATTAAAACTAAAAGAAATATTAATTTATTTTTAAAAGATTTCATATTTATTTTAAAAATTAAGATAAATTTTTTATTGTTTGAATATTCCAAAATTAAATTAAATAAGCATGAAAAAATTTTTTGCGCGCCTCTGGCGCGCGAAAATTTAGTGTACGCAGCTCGTCGGCCTGCGGCCGACTCGCACCTGCGGTTAGACCCCCTTCTTTGCTAATCAACACCACCAGACAAACGATGAACGATACATCTCATAAATTTTCCAATAATAGATACAGCCTCTTCATAGAACAAAATGAACCATTAGACCTCACAATACCAAAACAACCTCACAAAAACACTAATATACCTTCAACTGTTAAAAATACCTACAATAATCCTCTAAACAAACAAAAGCCTTTCCACAAAACTACTACCACAACCATTTTTTCTAAAAATAACATAAAAAAACATAATATTGGCACCACTAGTAGACCCCATTTTTCATTACCAATTCCCAAAGCCTGTAACACCGATATTAAATATGAAATACCACCAATTGAAAAAAATACCCTTAAACTAAATGACATTATAGCCTCCAATGTTATCTTTAACCCAAAAACTCCAAACATTCAACAAAATATCTCTTTGCCCAAATTTATATTACCTTCAAATCTTCATAATAATACTACCAACGTTGACCTCGACGCTGAAAGCACTCTTCTTAACCCACACTTTCAACTCAACTTCAACTTAAAACCATGTCCAAACCTTTTCATTCCAAAGTACGACCTACCCAAAAAATTAATTATGGAGATTGACCAGAAACTATTACTTCCTAACAGCAAAGCATCTGACGATACAACATCATATAGTCCTATCACACAAACTCAAACCGATGACAGTAATTACACACAAGCTAATAGAATTTTAGAACAAATTAACTCTGACATAGATCTTTTTTCACAATCTCCGCACTCCTATGAAATTCCAAACCCTGAGACCAAAGAAATTTTCACTGTCTATAACAACCTTGATATAGCAAAAAAGAGGGTCGAAATAATTATTGAAGAGGATATCCTCAAAACTAAAACTCAAACTAACGATGATATTCCTATGATTAATTCTAATAATAATTATATTAATAATAATTCACTTTTTAAAAATATCCTTCTTTCAAACGAGTCTGTTGAAAACTTATTTGGAGACACATCGGATAATGATTCAGTCATTTCAAAATCACCTAATAAAAATAATCAAAACTTTTTAAAGAAATCTGTTAAAATTAATAAAACTATGTTTAATCTTCGTAACGACGGCTATTTAATATGTATTGGGGGAAAATGTGAAAAAAAGAAAATCGGGATTCATAATATAGACAACATTATCGAACACCGTAAGTCCAATCATTTTGACTCAATTGATAAAAACACCACTTTTTTATGCCTACTTTGTGAGGGCCCAGTTAAACGCAAAACTATACTACTGAATAAAATTATTGAACACACAGAGACTTTTCACTCTGAAAAACATTTCCCTGTCACAAGAGAGGAACTTAACTGCAAAAACAAAATACTTGAGTTAGTAATGAATACTGAGGGAACCCTCAACTGTAGATACCCAAAAATTAAAAACCATTGCCAAAACGACTTATCCTATAAATCTACATATGCACAGATAGTTAAACACATAGCAAAAAAACATAAAAGAAAAACATGTAATATAAATGAAATCATATGTCATTGCGGCGAAATATTAGAACATCATAATATCATAGAACACCACAATAAACATATAGGTGTATTACCAGTTGAAGACAAATTAAGAGTGATACCAGATGACATACCAGTCTCAGTTAAAGATATTGGGAATGACTGACTAGATCAGCATTCTATCAACCTTTTTTTGCACGCTTTTGTTGCCACAAAGTCAACAATTGTTATACATTCATACACTACTGAAGCCCTCATCAAACAGAATTTCAAGACCTTTTTTGAAACGTTCCCTTTTTGTCAATACTCAAACTGGAATGAGATTATTTTACCGTTTAAAACATCAACACTTAATTGGGCGATTTTTTATTTTAATAAACTTAAGTGTCTTGCTACAATTATAGATCCTTTACGCCCTCACAGCTTGCAAAAACATAGGAAAATAGCCGATACGATACTAGATACAATTAAAAATATCCAAAATATTATATACCCATCTAATATAAATTTAACTGAATTGAATTATCCAATGTGTGCTGACTCTAATGAAAGCGGCTTCTTTATTTGTCATATTATCCAATGTATTTCTATTGATCATAACTATATTACTATACCTAATATATCTGAGATTAGGAAAAGATTAGACAATCTTATTAACAAAGTTATAATAGATAGGGCTCCTATTGATTATATATTAAAATACACTAATATACTAAACAATATTAAAATACTCCAAAATAATAACTCGGAAACCCCGGATGAAGGTTTAGCTGAAATTATCCGTATCCACGAATGTATTTTTCCTCTTAAACATAAGATTAGAAAAACTGACTTTAATCCACCATCTACTAATATCAATAAAAAAATTGAATTAACGTATAAACTTAGATTTAATTTTAATATTAATTATATATGTACGATTAATAAAATTTTTAATAACTCTATAAATACATTGTCTCCGCACCCGGACAGGATAATTATGAACTTCGAAAGAGAGATTATTATAATTAATGATATTAAATTTAAATATAAGCTACCATATTACCCTGAAAACTCTATTCATAAACCTACTACTATAGATGAAATAACAAATACCTTTAAAATTGTTGACTTATCTTCTTCACCTGGTAATGACCAAATATCTTACCTTGACTGGAAAAAAATTGACCCTGATAATTCAATCCTTTGCTCGCTCTTTAACAACATCTTATTTAAATCTTTCTCCCCCTTATATGGAAAACCTTTAAAACTAAGTTAATAATTAAGCCCGGGAAAGAAAACAGCAGTCATGACATCTCTTCTTGGAGACCTTTGGCAATCTTAGATACCTCCTATCGTCTTTTCGCTACTCTTATAAACCGTAGGCTGCTTGAATGGATAAAATTAAATAACCTTATTAATATTAACCAAAAATCTATAGGATGTCCTGATGGGTGTGCGGAGCACAACTCTGTGTTATTATTACTTAATGAAAGAGCAGTGCGCATGGGGACTAATATAAATATTGTATGGTTGGACCTGGCTGATGCCTTTGGCAGTATATCTCATGACCTTATTTGGCATGTACTTATAAATATGGGTATTAATAATAATACCATTAAACTTCTTAAAAATATGTATTATAATTGTAACACTTATTATGAATGTGAAAAAACAACTACTAAAACCATCCCAATCACAAATGGTGTGAAACAGGGATGCCCTATGTCAATGACGCTTTTTTGTCTGACAATTAACTTCATTATCACTAATATTCTGAAAGACCATCCCTTTATAATTAATGATTATAATGTCAGTATACTAGCGTATGCTGATGATATTGTGCTCATATCTGATAACCGTATAAAAATCACAAAAATATTGACTGACATAATTAAATATACATCTGACGTTAAACTTAAATTCAGACCTGCTAAATGCGGTTTTTATGAAAACAATAGGAATCACGATGAAATACCATTAAAAATATATAATGAAATAATTCCAATAATTGATGAGAATAACATCTACAAATTTCTAGGGGTAGGTTTTGGGGGGAAAAGCAATCACAACATAGATAATATTCTAGAAAAAGCCCTTACTGACGCTGAAGCAATTTTTGTATCTGACATCCATCCTTCACAAAAATTATTTGCGTATAAAACTAGCATTCATTCTAGATTAATTTTTCCATTCAGAACATGCATTGTCAAACACATGATACTTGACTGTGATAGAAACCGCATTGTAGACAATAGAACTAAGCAACTTGGATTTGACCAAAAGATTAAGAGACTCATTAAAAATTCTATAGGTGATATATTTCAGAATATTGGTAATAACTTTATATATGCACTCTGCTCTATGGGGGGTTTACGTATGATCCCTAGTATTGATGAGTACCTTATCCAAAGCACTATTCAACTTACCAGATTATTTATGTCAAGCGATCTAAAAATGAAAGATTTTATTATTGGGGAACTTATAGAATGTGTAAGGGCCCGATTCAATTATTTAGAAAATCAAATTGAAATGACGTTGAAATGGCTGAATGGAGATATTGATGAAGAGAAAGTTGGTAAGCCTTGTTTGTTCTTAAAATTTAAAAAGTCTGTACATAGACTTAATGTTAAATTTTATATTATATGCAAATTAACATATATTAATAATATATTTAGTCTTGAAATCAGTAAAAATGATTTCAAAATAGTGATAAATAATGAAAATATTGATAAGGCCTCCAAAATAATGCACATCCTCACGGGTGAGTGGTATGCCCTCGAATGGTACAAGATGACACATCAGGGTCACATTGCTGAAACAATAGGAAAAAGCCAGTTCTCTAAACACTTAATTAAATCTACAACATTAGGAGATAATCAATACTTTTTTTTAATAAAAGCTAGAAATAACAGCTTAAACTTAAATTCTAACCCCTCTAACCATAAAGATAAAAAAGATGTTAATTGTAGACTATGTAAAATACAATGGGAAACACAGACCCACATACTAAACCACTGTACCCTATCCCAAAATGCAAGGAGAAACAAGCATAATCATGTACTTGAAGTTGTACACAATTTTTTTGCAAGTAAAAAATTTGACATAGACATAGAAAAATCGCCTCCTAATGTTGATTCAACCTTAAGACCTGATCTTATTATTAAGACAACTGACAAAAATAAAGTAAAACTTTCATTAATTGATATTAAAGTACCATATGATATTGAAACAAATTTTATTAATGCACGCAAACAGAATCTTGATAAATATAGGAACCTTGCTATTGAAACTGGTAAAGCTAACAACTGCAAAGTGGCAGTATACACTATCATAGTTGGATCGTTAGGGTCCTGGGACAAAGAGAATAATAAGGATCTTCAAAAATTAGGATTAAAAATAAATGAAATAGGAGAGATGGCGAGAATGTGCATTAAAGCGGCTATAGAGGCGAGCTACATGATCTTTATGAATCATGTAACTAATAACAAATAACTTCTATTTATATCTATTATACGTATTTTTTTTATATACATTAGTTATATTCTTATTGAAGTGACCTCATATTTACTGTTGGTTTTATTTTATCTTTTTATTGTGTCTTTGTTTATGTCCGTTTTTATGAAATATTTTTTATTAATAATTTGTATTATTCTGAGTATTATTATGTGATATTATGTGTACTATTTCACTTTGGTCTTATAGTCGTTGAATATGTTATACTTTTATAGACTTTTAATTGTTATATTCTTGCTGAAGTGACCTTATATTTACTATTGGTTCTATTTTAACTTTTTATTGTGTCTTTGTTTATATCTGTATGATATGCCTCTAAACCATTACAAAGATGTAGTATACTTTACAGCTCATTAATGATATCGACTTTTTTGTGTGTGTGTATTGCTGTTTTTATTTTTTATTCTTACATGCTGTCGTAGTTTTTTCTGGTTACTTTTGGTTTTTGTGCTATACTGCAGTTTTTCTCCACCATGAATTACTCATTGGTTGGGTTGTTTAATATCTTTAGAAAGGAACAAAATTGTATTATTGCTCACAATTAAAGTATACTAAATGCTTGGAGAACCCTGATGAAAAATGAATAAAACTGATACCCGATCTAACAGATGATTCGTATAAACTACCACCAATATTACTCACAATTGAAGAATACTAAATGCTTGGAGAACCCTGATGAAAAATGAATAAAACTGATACCCGATCTAACAAATGATTCGTATAAACTACAAATACCATCAATATTACTACACGAGCCAAGACAGACTTTTTTTACCAAAATATTAAAATTTACCAAACTTACGTAACGTGGATGAATCCCAATAATACAAACAATACAGAGATGGCGATGGGGCTGGACCTGAGCTGAGGAAAGAACCGGAGATGGAAACCGAACAGTACTTGCTTGGTTATTTCAACCGGACAGATGAAGAGAGAACAAGATAAAAAAAGCCCAAGAAAACTTGATTTAGTCTGACCTACTTAATGGTCGGGCTAGTCCCCTTAAAAGGACACACAGACTCCTCGGAGTCTGTTTTTATGAAATAAAATTTATTGAAACAGTTAAAGAATTACGCCAGAAAATTTCAAGACTAACTCGGGCTCAAGATGAGCTGATAGCAGAGTCCCGCAGCCAACGGTTGCTGATTAAAGAGCAAGCCACGGCCCTTCGTCAGGCGTTCACGGACGTGGAGCTTCAGACCCATGTCCCGGGGAGTGTTCGAGCTCGTCAATTGAACATAATCCCAGAACATCATTTACCGATCGTCGGACTCCCATCAACCAACCATCAACATCCAACCACCTCGACTCCTCCACCAGTTGAGTCGTCCCGAATTCCAGTGGCAGAACCGACCGCAAGTCCCGCCCATCGAAGGCCCAACCGTAATCGACGACGTCGAGACCGTCGTCGTAGAGAAGTGGAGCTGCTACGAGAAACGGAGCCACTCGAAGGCCCGTGCCGGATTGACGATCTACCGCCCCCATATCAGAAATGGCGAAAAATCGCCTATTGGTCGCACACAGACGCAAAAAACACTATATAAGCAGTGACCAATTTCATAACAAAAACTCATTCAACCATCATAACTATAATCACTACTATTACTCTAACAAACGCTTAACTTTACAACTGAATTTTTCAATCGATTTTGAAACTTTACCGAGTAAGGAAATTTTTACTTTTATATTTTTCCAGTATTATGTTAATGTAATGTAATAAGCCAATATGATGTTTCAGACGTTCGTAATGTTTCGTTAATAATTCTTTTAATGATTTAATCTACCATTTATATATACATTATATACAAGGTCCCGCTTAAATTAATATACATTTACGTATCGCAATAATTTTCAATTAGGCAGATCCGCGATCCGGCTGGTGGATTAAGTTCCCTAGTTGCGATTGTGGGTCGAGCCTAATCGAAATCTCGGTCTGTCCGCGACGGGGCCTGGAAAAATGGCACAGGACCTTCCCCGTAGGGCACCGTTAACCAACTCGCAGCGGCTGATGGAAACGTCGGTCGGAGCGAGCAGAAAAATTATAAAATTGCGGGAAGAGCGCCATTGACTAAGAGTTCTTAGAAGAATTATTAGAAACAAGTTTTTGAAATCCTCGGCTTTCATTCAACGCAATACGGTTAACAGGGATAAGATAAAGTACGACTGATTCAACACAATGTTCTCGGAATAGACCTGAACAGTTTTCATGGGGAATGTCAGTACCAATTTAGTCTCGTTAAAGACAGTCTAGAAATAAAATCTACATCGAGTACACTAATCACGCCAACATATATTTCGAAGATGATCTACCAATGTTGATGCCATCGCAATACACTAAAATATTAGACAATCCGTAGGCTCACTGTACACAGTTATTACAATATAGTTGTGTGATAGTCACTAGTAGTTTGGCAAAAAGCTACCCACTCTAAATTCCACGCACTATCAATCACAAAAATTTAGTGGTTATATAACTCAAATGCAATCGATACGTGATGCCAACGACTAAACTATTATAACTCATTTACGCCTAATAGAGTGATTTTACACGAATTGTTAATCTCGAAATCAACGTTACCCTGACTATCCATCCATCATCCGATAGAACTAAACGAAAATCCACATTCATCAATTCGAAAATAAATAAAATTATCGACAATAAAATAAGCAGGAATAATGTGATTCCCATTAAACTGCCCTGAATAAAATAATCACGAAACGATCGCTAAATTATTTCACCAACCCGAATACCGGTGACGAGGACCCCGAGAACTATGACAAAAACTAATATGAGCAACTCTAGTGTGATAAAAATGAGAATCATAACGAGCGACATCGCTAATGTAAAAAGTGATTTTAACTGTTCAATATCTACATCACCATTATATTTTTTTGTACTATTACCAGTAATAAGATAATAGCCCTGTTGTCTTACGCCTGACCAAACTTCTATGACCCTAACCGTTTTCTTACGGATCCCTTCACTCAGACCAATGAATCTTGTCGTGTCGCCGAATTGACATCCATCCACTGTCTCGACATTTATATTTACAATTACAACCTCAGTGAATAATCCCTTGTTTCCCCGTTTAGTTCATTTCACCAAGATTATCGACAATAGAATGCCTAACTTATCAAACCTTCCACGAATTCCTCGTCTTTCCGAATCCTCAATCGCCACGAGACAGAGGCTCGAAAAATTGGAACAAGAGCATGTCGCGCTATGAACTGAATATGAAAAAATGAAGAGCACCTGGAGCTCGCCAGAATCCACCCGAAACTTATTTCAGAAGATATCCCGCCTGTCTCGGGCCCGGGATGATCTCATTATTGAGACGAGAAGCCAACGCGTCACTATCGCGGAACAGAGCGCCGCTTTAAGGAGGATCTTCACCGAAAGTGAACTCCGAACTCGTCTATCGAGTCACTCTTGGGCGCACGATCTAAATATAATACGGGCGCATCACCTCCCTACAAATTCTGTCCCTCAACCATCAAATGAGCAAGCCACGAGCGAGATCACTGGACCCAGTATCGGAACACAACGTCGACGGCCGAATCGAAACCGCCGTCGTCGTGAGAGGCGCCAGGCGGAGGCGAATCAGATGAGAGCCAATGAAAGAGTAGAAGAGTCAGTTGACATACGCGGGCCACCTCCGGCTTACACTGAATTCGAATTTCCGGAGATGGACCAGGACATAGTGTATGCCCCGTCCTTAGAGATCCACCCGCCACCTACTCCCATCTACATCGATCTCGAGGCGGATGAGTCGGAGCTACCAAGCTTAGATCACCTTCTAGAAGATTTGGGCCTAACACCCAACAAAGTGGACGTTCTAACTGGGCAGGTATCATCAACCAACCGCTCTTCGATGTCCCCTTCAACTGCAACACACCAAGCTCCGAAACGTCGGCGACTTCCCGTCGACATGAATGACGATGCGGAACTGTAAATTGAGCGGAATGCATTTTCTCAACAAGAGAATTCATCATGATCTAACTTAGTTTTTTTTCCGTGTTGTGATCCTTCCGTTAAACTTTATGATGGTAGAATTTCTCCCTTAGTCGAAATTTACAGAATTAAATAAATGTTTGATTTATACTTATTCTTCCAATTCAATAAATTTGAATATATAAATTAAAATAGGTAGTGGTGGGTTACTGGGTGTTGATGTTTGTTTAAATTGCTGTGTTTCCCCGGTAACGCCATATAAATATTTCTTTACTGTCACTCGGCACCCGTTGCTAGGCAACGTTGGGATTGTTTTCGAGTGGGTAGATCGTTCGCAAAAAGTGAGCGTTATTACTAATGCTGTAATTGCCCGAACGATCTCTGAGTTCAATGAGCTGTCATTAGTAGACTTGTGTTCGCTTTAGATTATTAGGTCCCTTTGTGTCGTAGGTTTTATCGTTTGAGTTCATCATAAAACAAAAAAAAATTCGACAATTATATGTTAAAAATAAAACAAGCGGCTACATATCGTAATGATGCCTTTTTAGTGTGTTGGTTGCGGGTCTTTCAGACATTTATCAAACCTTTGAAGATATCGTTTTAAATAACAAGAAATATATATTTTACAAAATAAACACATTCTATAAGTTAATTAGGCCTTATTTAATAATCGAGCGGCTTGACGTTTAGCCCGCTCCTTTCGTCCAGGACGAAAACTGCTTGTTGTTGGTGTCGTTTTTGGAGTTGCTACCGTCACTCGATAGGCTAACTGGGCAGGAGCAAAGACGAGGGGATAAGTCACAGCTGCTCCTTCTTGACAGGCAGATAGTGCAACCTCCAGTCCCCTTATTTGCGTTCTGAGGCTCTGATTTAGCTGCTTCTCGTATGCCCATCCCTTTTGGGCTGCTGTAAGCCTTTGGCACATTAACTTGGCCTTCTTTGGGTCTACCCATGTGGCCTTTGTCTGCTGAATCTCGCGGGACAGCTGGACAATTTGGTCGTAAAAATTTTTATTAGTCTTTCTCGCGTGTGCCGGTTCCGTCTGTAATACTTACAGGGGCTCCATTTCTATAATAAGGGAAATTAATTTTTTGGAATACAAGCCTTAAATGGTTAAATTTCATTAAACAAATAATTATTTTGTAAAATTTTATAGAAAGGCAAAAGAAAAACAGTTTTGGCTGGCAGTAAATCATTTATTTAACATGCATCCTCGTAGTTAGTTCATTGGTGTTCTACCGAGGCCCATGAAGCATCAAAGCGCTCCTGGTAGACTAATACCGGCCGCTTCGTGTTCCGGATATGGCTGGCCCGGGCATTGAATGAGCGTCTCCACGAGATTTTTTGCTGTTGCCAACGCGACCCATCGTCGGGCTGTGTGGCGGCGTATAATCCTCAGTATCAGCGATCATACCAGCCGCGATGTCTTCCTCCACGTTCCGAAGATAAAGCCTGGCCCTGGCTACTTGTATGTTGAGATGACTCTGGTAATCTTCGAGTCGAGAGAGGAGGGACCGAGCCTGCGCGTATATTTCCTGGGCCGGGGTTTGGCCGCGTTTTTGATTTACCGATGTAGCTCATCTCTCTCCATTGCTTGGGAAGCGTCTCGTTTAGGTCCTCTTGGTTGGGGCCTGGGGCCGTATTTGTGCTGCCATACTCACTGCCACGCTTGTCGCCATTGGTCGGCAACTTGCGTGGGGACATAAACAAGGGCTCTTGAGGCATCTACAATACGATTATATTAATCATATACATTATTTGGGTCATCTGATTTGTACTAAATTAGAGGAAGTAACTAGATCGACTTAATTAATCATATGATGATGGTCAGTATTAAGGGACAGGAGTACGATACGGTTTGTGATTGGCCTGAAGTTATAACTTCGTTAGTCGAACACGTGCTATTAATAGAAAACTTTAGCTGTCATTATAATTTATCTGGGCTGTCATATTCTAGTGTTCCACTTGTTATCCCCATTAGTAAAAATCTCGTATCAATCTTGTAAATCTATTGGAGTAAAATTCGAAAATGGTAATATATTTGCAAAATAAAAATTCACTATTCAAAATATAGCCAGGAGTAAATTCGGTTAGATCCTCCCGGATAGTTTAAATATTATATTCAATTCATAAGGTGTATTCGAATAAGTTTAAATATAATCAGAAAATGCTTCTCATGCTGCCTGCTTGACCGGTCGTCTGCTTAAACAAAATCTCTCTGTTAAAATAAATTAGTGCGATTTATTACCCGCCGAAGGGCCTGTTCTAAATAATTCTAAACCAAACAAGCTCTTATTCGTAGGTGATTTAAAAAAATTGCGACAAAATAAGTAAATAATTATTTATCGGTAGCTAAAGGCTTTATTCTACAAAAATTGAACAATTTACTATTCATTAACTTCTACAAAAATGAACAATGTACTATTTATTAACTTCTACAAAAAAAATGAACAATTTATTATTTATTAACAATCAAAAATTTGTTGTAGTTAAAATTAAAAAGGGGTTTGTTCTAATTAGTGTTTTCTTAAAGAAAATCACTACTTCAAAAAACGTTTGACATGAGACGAATAAAATGATCAAAACGAAAAAAAACTTGGTGGATAAATCAAACGATTGTAAACCCGCTAGAATGCAACTGAATGAGATCTGTGTATGACCTAGTTTCTACCACGGAACGGATAACGGATTCGGTTGACAATTTATCATAAAAGACTCCTAAAACCAATCTTTCGTTAAGATTCTACGGGAAATCCTGTTAAGTAAGGTTACTTATGTATTTATTAAAAATTAAAAATGAAGATTTACTTGAGACATCTGAGTTACAGCCCATCGAAGTAATTCCAGCCATGGATCGGGTCGAAGCACTACTATTTAATGAGCTGGATGGTTGTTGCATTAAGAAGATTTTAAAACTAACGATTTCGAGTTTGTCAACGTCATAAATCAACCAGGCAAGAGTGCATGTCGTGGTTGTTGTACATTCGTCGGTCGCTGCTGTTGGCATTTGATATATCGTTATCTAATGTGTGCGATATATTTGTCATTGATTTCATGGGTTGCTGTCAGAATCGTAATAGGTGTGTGAAGCGAACAACGTTATTATCGATTAACCTTACTGTGAATGTCCAGTACGATGAATTATCGATTCATGTAGGCAGAGATATTTAGCGAGATTCCTGATTCTCTCGCATTTACTTACTTTCGCAATTTTTTGGTTTATATGGAATTTTTTTCGGTTAAATCGTTACCACCGTAAGCTTTGATTTCGTAATTGTAATCTACTAATTTTGTTCTTTATCCCTTCAGGAATTCACTATCTTAAGCGAGGGATGGGCTATTTTGATTCCTTTTGGAATTATACGTTATATTTTGGCATGTGGGAGGTATTTGAATTTATACGTAATAGCTATTTTATTAATTTATAGATTTATGCTTGTGGTGGGTTACAGGGTTTCGCTATTTGTTTAAATTGTCTTCCTGCTACCCAGTAACGCCATACAAAATGATTCTAGCTGCCACTTGGCACCCGTTGCTAGGCAACGTTGGAAATGTGTTCAAGTGGGTAGATTGTCCGCAAAAAGTGAGCATTATTACTAATACTGTAATTGCTCGGACAACCCTCGGGTCCACGAGCTGTCGATAGAAGACCTTTGCTCGCTTTGCTCTGTCCCTTGTGTAAAGAGTTCAAGATCAGATTTTTATTGACTGTGGGAAATGGGACGAAGGTTCGTTAACGTGATACGAGTATTCATGATAATGCTTGCATGCAAGTGTATCTAGGAAATAAATTGACTAAAAATACGACTATTCTATTCAAATCAACAAAAAACCACGTAGCATTTATGAGTTAATGGGATAGGTTTGGGGGTTGTGTTGCTCGACGTCGGGCACGCTCCTTGCGTCCTGGCCGCCGATTATTGGATGGAGTGGCGGACTGGTTTGTAGATTGAGAACTTTTATGTGGCATCTGGGACGGGGCGAAGACGAGCGGGTATGTTACTGCTTCCCCCTCCCGACAGACTGCTAGGGCGACTTCCAATCCTTTGATTTGGGTACGCAAGCTCTGATTAAGCTGTCGTTCTTCCGCCCAACCTTGTTGTGCCGCCGTGAGTCTGTGGTAAATAGCTTTCGTTTTTGTCGGATCGGACCAGGTTGCCTTTATTTGTTGTACTTCCCGGGTCATCTGGATTATTTGGGCGAGTAGATCCGCATTCGTCCGCCTAGCGTGATCCAATTCGGCTTGTATTAACTGCAGGGTCGACATCGCTATAATAAAAGAAAAACTTTCAAATTTCTTTATTGGGCTTAATTACATCAAAATTTAATCATTATAAACATAGTTACAAAATCAATCTGATTACAAAGAGAAAGAAGGCAAATGACATTGGAATTTTCAAATTTTTATGACATTGACACTACAAACTAATGTCTTATCCCTTGCCCGAGGAATCAGGACTCTTCAGTAAAATGTCGTTTTCGGCTTTTCCTAAGAGTAGCTACCGGATATGGCCGTCGGGTATCGCGGGCCGGTCGAGGTGGGTAAGCCTCCGCAATACGTCCGACGCGGATGTCCGCTTCCACGTTCGCGAGGTACATCCTTGCCTTAACCACATTTAAGTCCACTTGTTCCTGCACCATTTCCCATTGAGTGAGGAGGTTTCGTGCGTGCTCGTATGTTTCTTCAGCCGGATACTGCTGTCCGGTGAGTCCACAAGGGTCCTTTTAGAAGCCCAACAGTCGCCAGGTGGTGATATATGGCCACTGTGGTCGAAGTTCATTGAAAATCTCTGTGGTTGACTGTGCCTTCTTCTGACAGTGTTTATTAGTTACTTGAGTGGGGGTCCAATCGAGCGGCATGATTTCTTCTGAAAGGATATTGTGAATGAACCATTAAGTACGAAAAATTAGAAATGAAATTTATCCAAACCGGCTGCACGATTTGATGTTCGTAAAGGGAAGGGTTGGTTTGTTATGCGGCAACATTAGTTATTTTCGGAAGCGTCATGGTGAAATAATTCTTAAGGAAGGGTTGGTGAAGGGGAAAATGCCTATCGGAATTCGTAAAAACTGGCGTAATTGTTGATGGACGTTCCGAAATTGTTAACACTCGAGGATTAAACTCTTCATCAAGCAACCTTGAAAATTTTTCTTATGACAATCAATACGCTGGAAATCTACGCGATATTTCAGGCTAACGTTTTGGTTCATAGACCAAACCATACCTATCATAATTAAAATATCAAGTTTTCTATTGTACATAATTAATTTTTGATTAATAAAGTGTTTAAAGGACGAAATACGACGGGGTATTTAGAGATCGTTCAATGTAAATGCGTTCAAACCGTTATTCTAGTTCATGAAAATAGAATCTAGAAGTGCGAAGGGATGACATAATTCCCGAATTTGAATATTCACGAGTATTCTTATTTGGAAGATTCGGAGAGGGCAGAATGAATTGGTAATTTGGCGTGATTCTTTGGGAAGTTAATATCCGATTTGGGTACTACACTAATATAGGTGATTATAGTTAATTAAACGATTAAATCTTGTTTATAACTAGGTTAGGGGAGATTATTATTTATTAACGGTTTGTAGTTTTAAACTCGAAATAAATTATTTACATAAAAGGGATCTTGTAAATCCATAATTCGATGCACTAAAAATTGATGATGGTCTATCGTGACAGTGGGTGCGTTTCCGTTAGACGAATTCGTGTATTCAGAAGTCGTCGTCTACGATTAATCGGATTTCCGGTTAAATTGAATTCTTCTCGATTGTCGGTTAGGTTTAACCTTATATTTGGTGGTAATGAATATTTATATTTTACTGGTCGGTATTATTCGAGTTTATTTTAGTAGATCGGGTTGGCATGATCTCGTTATGAAATTTTCGACGGAATCCATGATTCAATATCCGGCATATTACGCTGACTGGACAATTCGATGCATCTCTATGTCATGGAATTTTTAACTACGATTCGTTTTTAGCGGGTCGGAATTTTGATCATATCGCCTGATTTATTTCGAAATTTGGAAATGTTTACCACTTCTACTACCGGCTTATTGGAGTCTAATTTCCTCGAAATGCTCGTAGTCCTTCTATTCCTGCTATTGGATTTCTTATAATAATTGAATTATTACTTCGACGTTAACATTTGAAATACATTTATTTTATGAAGATGAATTGGTTCAGTTTCTACACTAGTAGTAAGCCGATTTCTTATGATCTTTAGTTGGTGTATATAATAAATTTATGGCCGTTTGTTTTGGTTTTACAAGGGAATAGTCGTGAAGATTCTGGGTTCTCGAACTGGTTTGGGGTTCTTATCAGTAATTAAGCAAACTTTTTCTTAAGTTAAACGTTATCGTCAAGATAATTTTATTTTGTTTCACAACGAATTAATTTACTCACATCCCTGATTCCTATCAATATCGATTTGATTTCTCCTTTTTAACAATGATATTAATTTTAACTTCTATAAACAGTAATCTTGTGTTAATAAATTGTCCTTTTCATTTTAAGCAACAGATATTAGTTTATTTATTTCTATCTTCAAAGTTTAATCTATAAATTACCCATTTAATCAACAATCACTTTATTTTTAACCAATGACTTTAATCAAACATTACTTTAAAATTATTAAAAAACTTTTCATCCATGAATTACTTATTTTTAATCAATGGTTACACTAATTTTAAGCAACGAGTTACTTTATTTCTAATCAATAGTTACTTTGATTTTAAGCAATGAATCATATTAATTTAATCAATGAATTACTTAGTTTTAATCAATAGTTATGTTAATTTTAATCCATGAATTACTTTAATTTAATCAAGGAATTACTTATTTTTACTCAATAATTACTTTAATTTTAATCAATGAAATTACTTTATTAATGATTTTTACTAATTCATTTCGAAATGTAAGTTCAATTCAGTTATACCAATGATTTTAAATTAATTTATTCCCGTACCCTTTCCCTTTAATAGGCCTTAGGCGCATTTTATGTTTAGATTATATTTAATGAGTGCCCACTGGACTACTCGGTGTGATGATTTTGAGCCGTGTGTAATATAATTTTAGGTCGATTTTACAGAAATGAGAAACGAGGGAGCAGCCAAAAGACCTCTTCCTTATTTCTCATTTCTTCTATATGGAAAAATATTGACGTTACGACCCCTGCGTTCCACACGCTGAGTCTTCACGGGTACATATCATTGGCGATTTTCCACGCACTTACACGAGTCTGTACTATGTATATTTTGCTAACTTGCGTTTTGTGTTGGCTGTGGGCCGGAAAAATTTCGACAGTTTACTTTAGTTTATTGAATATATAAAAACAATTTATGAATAATATAAATATTTATTAAGGCATATAACAAATAAACATAAATTACCCTACGGTCCATTCCATAAAAAATAAAAATTCATAACATTGCATCTCCCTTCACGCCGACTTCCAAGCAGAGCTCCATCGAGGTTGCGAGGAAGTGACGTGGAGAGAGAGCTCCAAAAATCAAACAATTTCTCACCTAAAAATTCAAAGAATTGACTTTAAAATGCTAAGATTCTAAAATAGTTTTTGGTTAAAAATGGTTAGTTTTAATTTTCTGTCCCTAACCTCGCGTGTTAAATTTGATGTAGTAAAACAAAATTCGACCATGTTATTTTCTAGTGTATTCTAATCTTTAATTTTATTATTTTTTGATTTATTTTAATAATTTTTCATTTAGAATTTTTATTGAATTATTACTAATTCAAATTTTTTGATTTAAGTTTCATTTTCATGAACTTTTATTAATTTATTAATTTTTGTCGAATTTGTTGGGTTTTCGTGTTATATTTGTGTTTGTATCGTGCGCATCTTGTTGCATTTTGTTATTATTTTAATTTATTTTTATGTTTATTATTTTATATTTAATTCTCTTTTTTCTCATATTTGATAGGGTTTAATTGATGTTTCAATAGGTTTATTTAAATTTGCATGTTATATTTTCATGTGTGTTACCGATCCATTTAAACATTTTTCCAAGGCCATTTGTGTTCTGGCCCAACACTTGCTTGGTTAGAGTTGATGGGTAAGTCGGGTAGGACGCGATGTAACCATGGGTATTAGCGAACGACAGGTGGGTTTTATTTTTCAATAATATTTTGTCCATTCAGGATCGATCGCAGGGGCATCGGCTGGATAGAAGGGATCCGTTGTTGAAACTATTTATCGATTTTATCTATTAATAACTGGTTTGCTAGTGGTTGTTGGGGATCACTTTTGGTAACGAGGCTAATTAAAGAAAATGAAAATTGTTTATTTCGCTCTATCCGGAAAACTAATAACTTCTAGTACTAGTACGGGTTTGGAGTAGGTGGGTTTTGATTTATTTTACAATCATAGTGTTAAACAATTATAGTTAGTTGCGTCTTTGGTTGTGGAATTAGGGTATCGTTTGTCACTGTGAGATTTCGCCACACTGGGGAAGTGTGGGTCTTCATTCATCTAACTATTTTCCTCTCTCAAATTGGTATCCACAGTGGTTTCTATGTTTGGACGGTTAATGAAGTTCAGGTTACGGGCCATTTTCTCTCCATGGATTTGGAAATTTTATCGTCTTCGAATCTCGGCGGTTCGATATGATCCAAAAATTTGTTGTTGGGATTGGCTTCCTTTTATTACTAAATATTTTGGTTATTGTAATTGATATTATTTATGTTCCTAAGGTGGCACAGTAGTGACCGGCGTTATCTTGTCTTTTTTCATGTTTTTACGTTTTATTATTTTATTTCATTTGGGGGGTGGTGAAGAGTTTCCTTGGGGATTAAGTGAATATTTCTAATTCCTCTTTGATCAAATAAAGGTTTGAAGGTCTTTGATTTTGTTTTGATTTTAACGGATAATATTTAATTTATATTATGTTTAAATTGCTCCTAAATTTCGTAGACGTTGGGCTGAGAATCTTTATCTATTAATTTCATTATCTAAATTTAATCATTAGACTGGAAGTGGTTACTATAGTTAATTTATGTGAGTTTCCACGTTAATGCGGTTATTCCTGAGGTTTTCGACAGCTATGTCATCTCATTCCTTATTCGAATAGTTTATTGGGTTGACTCTCCGCAGGATATTAGAAGTTTACGATGACTACGTTATTGGTTTTGATACGAGACAACTTCTATATTTTAGTGGATTAAACTCTACATTTTAATTCATGGCAACCGCTTGACTCTATACTTTATTTAAATTCGTAACCCCAACTTAAGCTTATTAATCATTGTACGTTCATGGTAACCGCTCAATATTTATGTTTATTCTAAGTTCAAATCAATAGTTCGAAATTTATGGTTATAATAAATTCATAGTAATAGTTCGCATCTATTGTTGATTTTTAAAAGCTATAACAACGATTTCATTTTGATTTTCCCGTTACCTTTCCCTTAGTTGACCTTAGGCGCATTGTGTTCATATTATATTTAATGAGTGCCCACTGGACTACTCGTGTGGTGATTTTGAGCCGTGTGTAAATATCGTTTAGGTCGAGTTTATGGAAATTAGAGACGAGGAAATAGCCAAAAGACCACTTCCTTATCCTTCTCTTCCCCTATACGGAATAATATTGACGTTCCGACCCCTGCGTTCCGCACGCCGGAGTCTTCACGGGCACGAATCATTGGCAATATTCCACGCACTTAAACGAATTCGAATAATATGTCGGATTTTATTAACTTGTGATGTGTCTTTGGCTGTGGGCCGGAAAAATTTCGACAAATATAAAACAAAGTTTTTATGCGTTATAAATATTTTATTAAAAATAACAATATAAATTACCCAATCCAAGCATAATAAATTCATCATAAAACATCACCCTCCCCACGCCGACACCCAAGCAGAGCTCAATCGAGGTTGCGTAGATGCGACATGGAGAGAGCTTTGAAATAAACAAAACTCTCACTCACTTCGTAACAAAACTAAGAATGATTTTCAAGTTTCTAAAACTGATTTAACGATTAAAATTGTGTAAAAATGAATCGGTATATATACCTATTGTACGACCCAAACCTTGTGTGTTCTTTTTGATTTAGTAAAACAAATTTTTGACCTTGGAATTTTCTGGTATATTCTAATCTTTAATTTTATTATTTTGAGATTTTATTTGACAATTTTTTCTTTAGATTTTTAATTGAATTATTTCTAATTCAAATTATTTGATTTTTATTTCATTTTCATGAAATTTCTCATTTTTTATTAAATTGTCAAATTTGGTCAAAATCATTGGGTTTTCTTGTTATGTCTATATTTATTTCGTGCGGATCTTGTTGCATTTTGTTATTATTTTAATTTATTTTTGTGTTTATGATTTTTATATTTTATTGTTTTCTCTTTCATATTTTGATAGGGTTAATTGATGTTTTAATAGGTTTGAATTTAAATCTGCATGTTATATTTGCATGTGTGTTACCGATTCATTTAAACATTTACAAGGCCGTTTGTGTTCTGGCCCAACAGTAGTAATGAATTCAATTGAGAGTTAGCGATGTGGCTCATTTAACTAATACGCAGAAGATAGCTAAGAATGAATTAAACAAATGACTGAGTAGAAAGGGTAACCGACTCACGTAAGACTATAGGGAACAGGCTAATAATAATCAATACTAACGTGGAATATTCTCACAATTCATTCTCTTGACAGTCAGTGCGATGAATTAAGATCATAACAGAAACCCCAGGGTTCATGTAGTAAACGTAAGTCCTTCTAACGGCCGCTGAGAACAGGAAAACGAAGGTCGTCCGAGGAGTAGTACTGGAGACAGTGCTCGTCTGCTCGAATGGCATTCGGTTTTCGCGTACAGTACCAACATGATTTCGGTAATGGGTACGTGACGGTACATCAAAATCGTGAGGTGTACGTGAGGATGTCGACCCTAGATTATGGATAATTGCGACTATAACCAGGGATGTGAGTTGTTTATAATTTGTTCTCCGTACATTCCAACAAATGCTTTGATCTCACAAGGACTTGTAACGTATCATTCTTAGTTGGCGACTTTCTGAATAATTTTACAATTTTTCGAATTTTAGTGATAACAGTATTGAGTATTCTACATTTTATCATTATCGTCTGCGTCAAGAACAGAAAAACAGAATCTGTCATCATCAGATATTCCCTAGTTTTCAGATTCATATTTCAGTTCATCTGTGTCACTTTCTTCGGCTTCAGATCTAGTTTTTTTCGCATTAATTTTTTCGTCTGCTTCATTATCATCGGTAATCTGATCTTCATTAGTTTTCTTCTCGTGATTTTTTGTGTTACCATTGTTGAGGTATAGCAACTCAACTACTGCGAAATGAATTCCATGCACTTGATAACGCTGATGCTTGATTGCGAGTATTTTTCTGTATTTAACCATAACAGGAGCATCGTCTGTGGTCATTCCAGCGATGTTTTTCTCGACACACAAATCAAACTGTCGTAGTTTCAATTTTTTCAGCCTTTTCTATTTTTTTAATTGCATTTAGTGAGTTTGAAATATCACTTGGCAAGAAAAAGTGATTTTATGTTTTAGAAAGTTCAAAAAATGCTAAGCAGAATATTTTCCAGAGCTGCTATTTGTCAAATGGTAACTTTCGTCGCGTTTTCATTGAAAAAATTGGAAAATTTTCTTCGATTCAAGTACATTTTTGTCTTGTACTCTTATGCACGTTAATTCCTTCGGTGATCCGATTCTCGATTGTGGCTTTGACAGTCGGGTTGTTACCTGGGGCTAGGTGTGTTCTCCTTCATAGTGCTGTACACCAATCCGCTTGAGTGCGGAGTGTGGAGGAGGCGTCTCAACATCACCTCGTTAGTCAGTGCTTCCATCTCCATTAAGATTGGGTCGTCTAACTCATACGACACGCCGTAAATGGGAGCATATCCGTCAGTGCTAGGAATTCGGCCTGCTGTTATATCAGCGTTCACCTTGATTTGCTGATTTCGGTCCATGGTGGTTTCTCGTTGTACTTCTTTGCATTTTGCTTCTAGGCTGGCTAACTTGAGTTCGGCTTTCTGACGTGCCCCTCGTGCCGGGTTCCGACCCGGTTCCCGTTTGATTACTACTGGTGGTAGCTCGATCTCATCATTCCTGCTTCTGGGATCAATTGGCCAGTCCGATCCTCCGGCCATAGAAATAGTGTAACCCGAGTCCCAGTGCACTTGTTGACAGCGGGCCACTGTCCGGGCTGGGATCTGGATCGCGATTCTGGAACCGTCCTGCCAGGATCCGTTGGTTCTTCGTGCTTCATTTGATGAATTATAGATGAATATTAAATGCTGGTTATAATTCTTGATATGAAACGGGTTCATAATTCGCTATTGATCTACCCATTTTTTTGTCGGGGATTACTTATCCGTCGTCCTCATATAGTATGAAAATCCTCATATAGTACTGGTTGAGAGTATGAGTCGTTTTCTGCTCAGTTATCGAGAATAGAGTTCATTTCACGACGGCATCAGTTCACATTACTGAAATATTTCCATTTCATAAACCTGTTAAGGTGAGTTGAAATTGACTGACTCTAGAATTAATTTGATGAAAATGACTGCAGTTTTTCCTCCCAGATTGTACTTGCACGCCTGTATTCAAACACCAAAAACCTCTAATCATTAGGAATCATCCCAAACAGTTTGTCTTAAAATTACCTACAGAGATGAGGAAAGATTTTTTTAACATGACTGAATTAAAATTACCTTCCATTGGAATAGCATGCAATTTATTTGTATTCATTGTTGCGAAGCCACACGAGTAGTTGAGAAAAGATTGTAGATAGCTACGTATGGGTGTCCATGAGTATGGTAGTTACAAATGGAAGTAGTCTTTGGGTAATTCTGGTCGTCTCCGGTCAGAGCTGAGTCTGATTCGCCATTCAATATTTTTTCAATACCGCAAGAATTATTCTAACATGTACTCCTTAGCAACTGTGATGAAAGGCTGCCTGTGACAGTCAAATTAACATTATCTACATGTATATTTTTTTGTTTTGGAAAAATCTGTTGTCGACTGAGGATGAAATATTTATAATAATAGGAATTCCTTCAATGAAAATCTTATTAATTTTGTTTAGATTATTGATTTTAATTGAAATATTTATAATAACAGGAATTCATTCAATAAAATATCATTAATTTTGCTTAGCCTATTTATTATGATTGTTTGTTCTAATGTCATTTTTAATATTTATCAAAGGGATTTTGATTATTATTATTGGATGGTCGTGGTTGTTTTCCCTCACTCATGTTATCCTTGTTTTGTTACGATAATCGAGTGATTAAAATTAGTACTATGGTTTTATAATGATCTTAAAATACATTGTCATCATGACCGTTATTGCTGAAATAATTCGATATAATAATATAAAATTACACTTTTATAAATTCAAATGATCAACCTAATCTGTCGTCATACTCACACGTTGTCCCACGATCTTATTATGAACCTAAATATTAGAGGAAGGAAACAACCCCAATGAACAGGATTACACTCATTTAAATTTACCCATAACTACACACGAACTTTTTAAGACCCCATGAAATTATGAATTAAAACCCTAGAATAATAGTTTTCTTGTTCACATCTAGTTATGCGTCATCAGGGGCTTCAGGGTTTTTCAATTGTATCGAGAGAAAGTCGCTGAGGGCACTGACGAGGTCTGTTCTGGATGTGTAACGATAAATAATAGTGGGAGTTAGACGCCACCGTAACACGTTAAACCCGAAGAACTTAACTATATTGTTGGGCCAGAACACAAATAACCTTGAGAATTGTTTAAATGCATCAGTAATACAGCACGAAAACCCAGCACCAAGATAACTTAAAATTACTACATACAACATCAACTAAACACTATAAAATTTGAGAGAATAAAAATAAATATAAAATCAAAAAACATAAAAGTAAAATAAAATAAATACAAAATGCATCAAGAACCGCACGAAATTTACACAAAAAATAACATAATGACAAGAAAATTTGACCAAAAAAAGACAAGTTATATAAAAGTAAAACTTAATGAATTAAATGAGTAAAAATAAAATATTTTTGGCTGGATAAATTTAATTAAAAATGTTAAAAATAAATTACCAATTTAAATCAAGAAAATAATAAAAATTTAATTTAGAGAACACAAATAATTTCAATGCAAATTTTGTTTTATCGCAATAAAAATAACAAGCAAGGTTAAAGTCAAATTATAGGTATATATACTGATGTGTTTTGACAAATTATCAACTTAATTCTCAACCTTATTTGTTAAAACTTATTTTCAGTAGTTTTAATTTTGGTTAGTGTGCGTTGCAGCTAACTTTAAACGTATGGATGACTTCACTATGAACTTATTGATATTAATAAAATGATGCTGCGAATTAAAAATGTTTATTTATGAGCAATGAATTATGCTAGTGCGAAGTGACAACGTATACTTACGAACTCCCGACAGTTATGTGAATACACAAATTTATGCATTCGAAGCTTTTACCCAGTTGGTATGGTGACATTTATTTATTCATTTTTCCGGCCCACAGCCTAAACAAACTGCAAGTAATTAAAATCTACACACACCAATCGAGCTGTGTAAGTGCGGTTCATCCGCCAATAGCTCGTGCCCGTGAAGGTTCCAGTGTGAGAAACGCAGGAACCCGAACCTCAATATAATCCGCTTATAGGGGAAATTGGAAGGTAAAAGGGTAGTCTTTTGGCTGCTCCTTTGTCATCCGTTTCCTGAAAAATCGACATAAAAGTTCTTAACAACAATCGGCTCAAAATCACTAACATCGATTAGTCCAGTGGGCACTCATTAAATATAATATGAACATAAACAGATCATAAGGATAAAGAAAGTGAAAGGGTAGTGGGGAAAATAGCAAAATCGTTGCAACAGTTAAAATGAATAGTTTAATATTCTTATAAACCGTAGGATAAGGGTGGAACGCTGCTCAAATTTTCCGAATCAATGAAAATACTTTATCAAAACCTGTAAGATAGGGATGGATTACGGGTAAATTTTTATATAATTAAAATATTTTCATAAAGCTGAGAAATAAGGACGAATCCCTACGCAAAATATTTGATAATAATAATGATAATAGTAAGGATAATGATAATTATAATAATAACGATAATTATAATAATAATAGCAATAATGATAATAATAATAGTAAATATAATGGTAATGGTAGTAATAAGAATAATAATAAATGTAATAGCGGTAACAATTAATAAAGATGACACATATAATAGTAACGATGATACTACTAGTAGCATTAATAAGGAACATGGTGTGGGGTTAGTGGTGTCTATGACCTTGACCCCCATCACACAATACTATGTGTCTGCTACTGGTTAGCCGTCGTTAACCAACGTTGATACTGTAACCAATGGTTCTGAGACCGTCGAAGGTGAGCTTTGTTTCCAAAACTGCTAAGACCCGGTCTACAGCTGGTTCAGGAGCTACCGATGGAAGGTATGTGGTCGTCTTGCTTATTTAGGTCCCTTACTTCTCATGCTTTACTTACGCAATTTGTAGGTCATGTTTCGTATAGATTCTTTTCATTAAAATAGCGTTTGACTTATAAAATAACCAAATTAAAATAGAACACTTTTATTTTTAACACAAAACATTTTTAGTCTCGGCATAAAACCTAATCACATATCATGTAATTTACTCCTTGCTCTGCTTCTGCAGCTTTCTGCGTTCCTGCTCGGCTCGTCCCGGTCTCGTACGTGGCTTTGGTTGGCCTAGCTGTTTCACTGGATGTGCCTGGTTCTGATATGTGATTTGTGCCAGGCAAATACCAGAGGGTAGTGACTGCCCTTCCCTCGTGACTTGCCGCTACATCGACCTCCAATTCTCGGATTTGTATCTTTTGGGCCTGATTTAAGGTCTTCTCCTCTTGCCAGCCCTTCTGAGCGGCATCTATCTTCTGATATAGCCGTCTCACTTTTGTACGGCTCTACCCAAGTGGCCTTGATCCGCTGGAGTTCGCGACTGTGTTGAAGGCATTGTTGGTGCAAACTGCCGTTCTCCCGACGAAGCTTCTTCAATTCCGATTCAATTCACTGGATGGCGTTCATAGCTTAATTATATCAGTAATATTAATACATAACGTTAATATACAATATCTAAAGCATTTGATGGTTCTCGGATGAATAAATGTTACGCGTTATACTCTTATTACTTATTCGTAAGTTAATACTATGGTAAAAACTTCCGCATTAACCGAATTCTGTGCAAATAAGTCAAATCAACAATTAGGAAATACATTTATTTCAGTTAATTACAATTTTAGTCCATACCCAGTTTTTAACGTGACAGACGCCTTCGAGAGTAGGCGTGCTCCTCCATCCTTATGTCTTCCAGTATATCTCTTATGTCTGGCTGCAGCAAACGTTTTGGGACAACCAGGTGTACTGGCACATCGAGTTCCAAGAGTGCCGAATCTTCTGGGTTATAAGCTACCCCGTAACTTGTTAGGTAGCAGTCCGAACTCGGGATGCGCCCACTGGCGATATCCGTGTTGATTCTTGCCAATCGCCTCCGCTGTTGATTGGCAAGGCATCGGTACCTTCGTTCCAGTTGTTCTAGTTTATGGAGTAATCCCTCAGCCTCTTGTCGAATTTCTCGAGCTTGGTTCTCCCCTGCTTCTCGCTTGATCACCAGGCTTGGCAAATCTATATCGTCATCGTAGCTGTCTGGATTTCGGTTCGGCCATTTGGGGGTACCATATGTGGAAATGGTATATCCCCGATCCCAAAGAGCCTGGCGATAGCGTCCCACAAATCTGCATGGGACCGTCAATGTCGTCCGCTCGACATCTCTCTATTGACTGTTAGGGCTGCCTAGTATCATCAATAATTAACTCTCTTATTTACATCTCAGCGTTAGGTTATTAATTAGTGTTCGTTATATTTTCATTAATTAAACTGTTTATTGAATTTTACCAAGCTACCTCATTGTAATTAATGTAATTTATCGTTTATATCGGAGGTTAATTTCCTGCATTCCGAAAATATGCTTATCGTGCTGTTGGATACTCCAATTCAACCGCTGACATTTAAACATTTATTGCGTCCACTATCCTGAAAATCAACTACTCGGATCCTAATATGGATATTTAAATGGAATAATCGTATCGCTGAATCAATGGTTTCGATATATTAGTTAGCAGATCTATTGTTGTATCAACCAATTTAGGGTAACACCCTCGACTTATAGTGTTAACTTCTATAATCTATTATTATACTTTTAAATAGATAATATCAATACGAATACATATTAATTAAAGGTATATAACTGAGCTTAGCTATTAACTTCTACGGCTAATATTTGCGTTATATGCTTATACGATTGAACAAAAGAAAATCATTTTGAAAATCATTTTGAAAATCACAATAATTCAAAATTAAATTACGGCTTTTAATTTCTTTTCTAACAATGCTAGTATTTACTTTATATAATTATATAAATAACGATAAAAAAATCGAAAAAAAAATGTATTAATTAAAGTAAAAATCAAACAAAAAAAGTAAATGGCTGTCTTTACCTGCCGAACGATGTTCGGAGCAGTATCCCTCTCGGGCAGAGGTCTGGTTGGTGCTACATTGGCCACTCAGGGTCTCTGTCTGCCCTTGAGTTGTCATATACTTATTGGGGAACGGCTTGTTCCCTCCTGGTTGATGTACTTCGTGTACATTAATATCCTGCCTTTTTCTCATCGGCTTATGCATAGTTTCTCGGAAAGATAACAAAATAATGGCGTTATTCGTTAACTGCCACGTATTTATATTGGCTACCGATTCTCATCCCACGCGAACGGGTGAGAACTCGTAGTAGTGGTGGCATTCGTTCATTGGTTTTCGTTCATTTTGCATTTTCTGCTATTGATTTACTGAGATTATATTCTCATGCCGATTTTACCAATATTTTCTGTCGTGTGTAGCTTCTACAGTGAAAACTTTTCTCTCTTCTTCTTAAGGAAACAATTTTTTGGGTAGGCAGAGTATTGCAGTGTGTGAGATTATACCAGTCACGTGAACAATTATTTTATTACTCTGCGATACTAATGCTTGATATTATTAAGAGATTTTAGTCGATTCCAGTCGTTTATTCCTTGGTGAAACATTGGCGAAGGTAATATTTCAATATTCGAATTTTAGATAATTATCGACTTTTTTTTAGGGAAACCTAGATGGTATTAGGTGCTGCACCCTTAAAATACAAAGTCGGATAACTCCTTATTCCTTATGGATATCAACTTGGGAGATTTATCTCTGAGCAATTTAATTGTTGATGTAATAGTGTTATTGGCTTTCTTATTTATTTTCAATACAGACTTGCTCATGCCTTTTATCATGTTCTTTCCAGCGGAGCTTCTTCTCTCCCAACCATGGCCTGTTTTCTGTTTCTGCTATTCGCGAAGAAGGATTTTTAATTTTCGTATAATAATTTATGGTGTGAGTTTGTATTAATAAATTTATTCTTTGGATTTGTTTTGATTTTTGCATGTCTGTGGTATGTTTGCGATATATGTTCATTTTTATCGGAAAGTGCGTTCGTCGGCTGGGCGAAATTACATGATCGTTCATGAATTTTATTACTTAATAAATGTTTGTTGGGGAAATCGCACACTTAATGATACTTCCACCTATATATCGGAAGGGTCGTTTTTAGGGGATTATTATTATTACAATAGACGGTATTAGTACAGTAGTTAATACTTTGGATTGATACTGATATTATAAAATTGTCAACTCTGCTTATTCTTTACGAAATTAACAGCTGATCTCTATCGGTATCGGTAAAATATTAACTTAGGGTAAATTTCTTATTTCAACCAATTCGACAGGTTATTACTTTAGGCGTGTTTAGCGTTTAAATCTTTATCACTTACTAAGTTATTATTCAGCTCTTATCCATGTCAACGGATTATTACCTTAGGCGTATCTAGTGATTTTATTTAAATCTTCTTTTGATAATTATTTGATTCTTAACCGTATAGATAGATTATTACTTTAGACGTATATAGTGATTTTAGTTAAATTATTATTTAACAATTAACGGTATCGACAAAACCTTTTAGTGATTTTAACTTTACGTGGTCGTTACATTGATTTCCGCAAGCCCCTTTCCCTTTAACCTCAAATTGATCCTAAGATATTTCATGTGTTTATATTAGATTTTAAGAGTGCCCACTATATTTTTGTTTCAGACAATCCCATACAAATATCTTTCGCTTACCACTCGGCACCCGTTGCTAAGCAACGTTGGAACTGTGTTCGAGTGGGTAGATCGTCCGCAAAAAGTGAGCACAATTGCTAATGCTATAATTGACAGAACGATCCATGGGTCCAACGAGCTGCCGATAGAAGACCTGTGCTCAATTTCGATTTTTAACTCCCATTGTTCTCCTATCTCCTTCAAATGTTAATCCATACTGTTATCTCATTTATCATTATATCTATTCCCATACTCCTTTTTATCGTTGTTCGTATTATCGACTTTTACCATGGCCTGTATAACCTTTGTTATGTTAAATATCCACGCAGTATCTCTCTTACTTTTATCCCTATTATAACTACTATGTTCCTTATTATTGATACTAGCATTACCAATGTTACTATCATATGTGTTATTTTCATTAATTGTTACTGCTATTGCATTTATTATTATTCTTATTACTATAACTACCCTTTTATGTATGATTATTATTATTATTAATATTATCATTATTATTATTATCATTATTATTATTATTATTATTATTATTATTATTATTATTATTATTATTATTATTATTATTATTATTATTATTATTATTATTAAGTTTTTGTAGGGATTCGTCCATATTTCTCAGCTTATAAAAGTATTCTACTTATAAGAAAAAAATTTAGCTGTAATTTATCCTTATCTTTACAGTTTTTGATAAAGTATTTTTTTTATTTCGGAAAATTTGGCACCGTTCCGCCCTTATTTTACAGTTTTATAAGGATATTTTACTAACAATTGAACAACATTCCACTTTTACTTTACTATTTTCGATAAGTATTTTAATTGATTCGGAAAATTTGAGCAGCGTTCCGCCATGATTTTACAGTTTTATGATAAATGTTTTTACTATTTCCAAAAATTTGAGCAGCGTTCCGCCCTGATTTTACAGTTTTATGATAAATGTTTTAACTATTTCCGAAAATTTGCGCAGCGTTCAGCCCATATTTTCCTGCTCAATTCAACATAATTTATTTAATTCTTATATATTATTTAAAATATTATTTTTCCTAATTTTAGTCGTCCGGATTAATCTTTTTCCGATGGCTATTCATTTTAACTGTTGCAACGATTTTGCTATTTTCCCCGCTACGCTTTCCATCTCTTTGTTCTTAAGATCTATGTATGTTCATGTTATATTTGATGAGTGCCCACTGGACTACTCGGTGTTAGTGATTTTTAGCCGATTGTTGTTCAAAATTTTATGTCGATTTTTCAGGAAACGGATGGCGAAGGAACAGCCAAAAGACTACCCCTTTACCTTCCAATTTCCCCTATAAGCGGATAATATTGACGTTTGGGCTCCTGCATTCTCACGCCGGAACCTTCACAGGCACGAACTATTGGCGGACTTACACAGTTCGATAGTTATGTGTAATTTTACTTCCTTGCTTTGTGTTTTGGCTGTGGGCCGAAAAAGAAATAAAAGATATATTACCAGATAAATTGGGCAAAAGTTTCGACGCACAAAATGGTATATTTGGCATTCATATAAACATTGTTAAATCGCTTCACCATTAGCCATTTAATCAAATTGATCAATAAACACCTACATTTTTAAATCATGCATCAATGCACACAAACCAAAATAATATAACTGCAGATTAATGATCTGAAAATAATGCTGCAAAGTAGTTGAAAATAACACTGCAAAGCAAGACTATAAAAAAGTGTGCAACTTAATTTTAGTTAGTTCTTTTGTCAAAACACATCAGTATATATACCTATAATTTGACCTTAACCTTGCGTGTTATTTTTATTAAGATAAAACAAAGTTGACCTTGAAATTATTTGTGTTATCTAAATTAAATTTTTATTATTTTCATAATTTAAATTGGCAATTTATTTCTTAAATTTTTAAGTAGATTTATTCAACCAAAAATATTTTATTTTCACTCATTTAATTCATTAAATTTTTTTACTTTTACATAAATGGTCATTTTACTGTATATTTTCTTGTTATTGTTGGGCCAGAACGTAAATGGCCTTGAGGAATGTTTAAATGGATCAGTAACACACATGCAAACATAACATGCAATTTAAATAAACCTATTGAAACACCAATTAAACCCCATCAAATATGAGAAAAAGGGGAATTAAATATAAAATAATAAACATAAAAATAAATTAAAATAATAACAAAACGCACCAAGATCCGCACGATATCAACACAAATATAACAAGAAAACACAACAAATTCGACAAAATCGAAAAATTAATAAAAGTTCATGAAAATGAAACTTAAATAAAAAGATTTGAATTAGTAATAATTCAATAAAAATTCTAAATCAAAAATTATAAAAATAAATCAAAAATTAATAAAATTAAAGAATAGAATTTACTAGAAAATAATAAGGTCGAATTTTGTTTTACTGCATCAAATTTCACATGCGAGAAAAATAGGTATATATACTGATCCATTTTCACATTAAACTTAACCAATTCTAGAACCATTTAGAACCAATTTTGAATTTGTTTTTAAAGCTATTCAACTTATTTTTAGGTGAGAAGTGTTCATTTTGGAACCCTCTCTCCACATCGCATCCTTTCAACCTCGATAGAGCTCTGCTTGGATGTCGGTGTGGGGGGAGAGGTATTTTTGTTTTATACTATTGTATGTAATGGTGGGTTACAGGGTTTCATTATTTGCTTATCCTCATGGTGACCCTGGTAACGCCATACAAAATGATACTAATCGCCACTTGGCACCCGTTGCTAGGCAACGTTGGTAATGTGTTCAAGTGGTGGATTGCCCGCAAAAATTGAGTACCATGTGCTAGTACTATAGTTGCTCGGACAACCCTCGGGTTCACGAGCTGTCGATAGAAGACCTATGCTCGCTTTGCTCTGTCCCTCATGATCATTCAAGATTAGGTACTTGTCTGCCTGCGGAGAGATGAAATTAAGGTTGAGTAACATGATGCAAATGTCTGGCGTATAAATATATCAATGTAACAAATTAAATTAAAACACGATTCCTCTATTTATTTAGCAACACGCGCAAAGTTTACAGGTTACTGATTTGAAGCTGGATTGCTCGACGTCGGGCCCGTTCCTTACGTCCCGGTCGACGATTGTTTACTGGAAGGGTAGATTGTTCCACTGGTTGGGTGTTCTTCTGCGACATCTGGGTCGGGGCGAAGACGAGCGGGTATGTTACCGCTTCCCCTTCCCGGCAGACTGCTAGGGCGACTTCGAGTCCCCGAATTTGCGTGCGCAGGCTCTGGTTGAGCTGCCGCTCCTCTGTCCAGCCTTTCTGTGCTGCGGTCAGGCGGTGATAAAGTGTTTTTACCTTTTCTGGTTCCCTCCAGGTTGCTTTAATTTGTTGTATCTCGCGGGTCAGTTGAATAACCTGAGTGTGTAATTCCGCGTTTGTCTGTCTCGCGTGGTTCAATTCGGATTGTAAGATTTGTAAGGAAGGCATTACTACAATCAAATAGATGGGGTTAATTTATTACTGATCAAGTTATATAATTGTTTATTTCATTAAACAAAACACGAATAACTCTAGCGATAAGAAAAAGAAATAACACGTAATCTTCTAATATTTTCAATCAGTTATTACATAAAGCCTGTCATTGTTGGATTACTCGTCCGGACAATATCTCTTCAGGCTCCGTTTGAGAGCCTCAACGGTGTAGGGTCTTCTGGTGTCTCGAACTGGCTGAGGTGGATAGGCGTCTGCAATCCGCCCGGCAAGGATGTCTTCGACCACGTTCGCAAGGTACATCCTTGCCTTAACCACCTGTAAATCTACCTGCTCCTGCACCCCTTCCCATTGGGTGAGGAGCTCCTGTGCGTGCAGGTAGGTCTCTGCTGCTGGATATTGCCGTTCCGAGAGACATGATCGTTGCAACTGATTGAGTATCCTCGTGGTCGGCGGGACTCCTGTCGGTTCCTGTCTGACGGTCTCTCGACGGGTAGTTCGTTTGGGCGACATGTCTAAACATTACTGTCATTAGGTTCGCTTGATTTATCATTCTAAGTTATTAGCAAGCAAATCGTGTCTATGTTAATAGTAAGGGCGTCATATACGTGACCATTGCCTTCCTTTACGCGATGGAATATTAATAAGCAGGTTGGGTTACCTCGTGGGTCTGGTCCTTTAAAGTGCACTCCTCTATAGGGAAAGTATATAAGTATATGATTAAACATATGGATGGGGTAACCTGATGTTTCACTTATTCGATATATGCGTTAACATGAAAATTGTTCATGTAGGCGGATACTCGTGCATTGATTTAAGGGAATTTGTACATCGATTTAAAGTTTGTTTACTAACTTTAATTACAGTTGCTCGAACTTCAAGATTTAGGCCGGATGTTGATCCGAGATAACTTAGTCGCGTGCAGGTGTATCCTGGTGGGCGAACGATTTCCGGCGGATTTTACCGTTACCACTTAAGCGGTTGACTAAAGGTGAATTACATTGTTTACATCCGGTGATTGTATTGTTCGTGTCATATTTTCAGAATTACTGGTCAAATGTTCGCCTACACTCGCTTATCTCAATTTCCGGTCAGGTATTTCGTTGACTAGTTTGAATGTACTTTACTAATAAATTTTAGGAGGACTTCTACGCTTACCGAGTTTTCTAAATAGATGCGATACCCTTCTGTTGGAATAACTTCGCTATGTGGAATTTAATGTGATATTAATACAAATTTTCGCTCATCTTAAACTTTGGTTTTTTCAATTATATTAATTTAATTTACGTAAATATTCATTCACTTTACCACTAATCAATTTGCTATAAATCCTGAATTTACGATAATTGATGAAACCTATTTTATAGATTTATGAATTATTTTAATTCTAGTTAAGAGATTATATTATCGACATCTGTTACTCCGATTTCTAATAGTCTTCCCTAAGGCTAATTGGATCAATTATTACTCTAGCCCACAAAGTTATTTTAATGCTAATAGCTTTAAATCCGTGCATCGAGTTTTACCTTAATTTACATCGAAAATTTCTTGATTTTTACTAAAGAAACTGTCTTACGGTTATTCAATCCATCTGTAATTCTAATCTTTAATCCTCTAATCATAGTTCATTAAGGAGCTTATGTTATTCATCCTTATTCAATACTTTACCTTACCAAAACTAGATTATTTGGGTTTCACGCAATAGCTATTTGGACTAATTTAATCATCTCAATTGTTACCAATAAATTGATTCAATTTAATCAACGATATTTTTATTTGTATTCATTTTATTTTTAATCAATAATTTAATCTAAACACTTGGATTGCTCAATCACTTCTTCAATTTTATCAAACTGAATTAACAGTGAATTATGTAGTGTTACATTAATTTGAATCAACAATTTAATTAAGGAATCCCATACTTTTATTCGAGAATCGTTTTACGTTTAATTGATACATTTCTTTATTTGAAATCAATGAATTCGATTCTTAATTGCTTCCATTTTTATCGGGGGTTGATTAGATCAACACATTACTCGTTCTTACTTGAAGATCAGATTACTTTTATTGAAATGAATTATAATAATTTAATTGATGAAATTATTTGCCATTACCCTAATTTTAATCAATAATTTACGATCATTATGAATTATCTTTACTGAAATTTTAAGCCATAAAACACTTTACTTCTAAAATCAATGGTTAATTTAACTTTTATCAATAATTTCAATTTAATCGAATTCAATGATTCCCAATAAATTTTATTTATTTCAAAATGTTAATCCAAAATAGTTATAACAACGATTTCAGTTAATTTAACCCAAGTACCCTTTCCCTTTAATAGGCCTTAGACGCATATTGTGTTCATATTATATTTATTGAGTGCCCACTGGACTACTCGGTGTGATAATTTTAAGCCGTGTGTAATATAAATTTTAGGTCGATTTTACAGAATTGAGAAACGAGGAAGCAGCCAGAGACTTCTTCCTTATTTCTCGCTTCAGCTATAGGGATAATATTGACGTTACGACCGCTGCGTTGCGCACGCTGAGTCTTCACGGGTACATATCATTGGCGATTTTCCACGCACTTACATGCCTCTGTACTATGTAGATTTTATTTACTTGCATTATGTGTCGGCTGTGGGCCGGAAAAATCTCGACATTTAAATTTAGTTTTTAAAAAAGAAATATATATCAAACAATTTATACATATTAATAATATTTATTAATTAGGACAAAATAACAGAATTACCCTTCGTTGACAATCCATAAAATATCATAAAATAACATAGCATAGCATAAAACAAAATACCACTCTCCCCACGTCGACGCCGAGCAGAGCTCTACTGAGATGCAACGAACGTGACGTGGAAAGAGGGTTCCACCATAAATAATTCTCACCTAAAAAATCGAAAATTGACTTGGAGATAGTTTCTAAAATAATTTTCAAAACGATTGAAAAGTAAATTTCAACGTGGCTAGTTTGAAAATGGTTTTAAACAATTTTCAAAAATGGTTACTAAAAATGGTTAAGTTAAATGTGAAAATGGATCAGTATTTATACCTATTTGTATGACGTGTGAAATTTGATGCAGTAAAACAAAATTCGACCTTGTTATTTTCTATCAAATTCTATTATTTATTTTTATTATTTTTCGATTTATTTTTATAATTTTTTATTTCGAATTTTTATTGAATTATTACTAATTCAAAATTTTCGATTTAAATTTCATTTTAATGAACTTTAATTGATTTTTTCAATTTCGTCGAATTTGTTGTGTTTTCTTGTTGTATTTGTGTAGGTATCGTGCGGATCTTGGTGCATTTTGTTATTATTTTATTTTATTTTTATGTTTATTAATTTATATTTAATTCTTTTATTTCTCAGATTTTATATGGTTTAATTGGTGTTTTTCAGGTTTATTTTAAATTGCGTGTTGTATCTGCGTGTGTGTTTCTGATCCATTTAAACATTTTTCAAGGCCGCTTACGTTCTTGCCCAACAGTAATATTATGCGATTTTATGGATTGGCGATAGATGGTAACTATGTTCATTTTTGTTTATAATTAATAAATATTATTAATATTAACACATTATTTTTATATATTTAAATAAACTAAAATTAAATTTTTCCGGTCCACAGCCAGCACATAATGCAAGAAAGTAAAATCTACATAGTACAGACTTGTGTAAGAGCGTGGAAAATCGCCAATGATACGTACCCGTGAAGACTCAGCGTGCGGAACGCAGGGGTCGTAACGTCAATATTATCCCTATAGCTGAAAAGAGAAATAAGGAAGAAGTCTCTGGCTGTTTCCTCGTTTCTCATTTCTGTAAAATCGACCTAAATTTGAATTACATACGGCTCAAAATCATCACACCGAGTAGTCCAGTGGGCACTCAGTAAATATAATATAAACACAATATGCGTCTAAGGTCTATTAAAGGGAAAGGGTACGGGAATAAAATGAAAATCGAAATCGTTGATATAGTTAATTCCATGTTAATACTTGAGATAAATTAGTTAAAACTTATTGCTAACAATAAAATTGAGTTCATAGCTAATTGTAGTAGTTGATCTTAATTCTAAAGGTGAATCGAATTAATAAAACTTATGTCCAAAAGTAAATTAAAGTAATAAAATTAGGTAAAACTTATTGTTAGAAATAAATTGGATTCATAGTATAAATATTAGATAAAGCTTATTTATCTTAATGTTTTGAGTGAAATTAGATAAAACTTAATTTTAAAGATAAATGACATTAATAGTTCGAGATAAAGGAAAATTTGATTAGATAAAATCACTACTACTATCAAAGTAATTCCCACCCTGTGAAGTAAAAGAATAGGAATCATGTGATTCATCAACTTAATTCATTTAAAGTTAAAAATTAAAGTTAAAATAACCACCGATTGTAAATATCTTGCGGCTAAGAATCAAAGTAAATATTGGATAATATTAATTCATGGTTTCAACTTGTTAAATGAGGTAGCTGATTAAGGATTTACGATCAAAGATAAGTAATTTCGTTAACTTATTGATTAAATTCATTAATTAGAATGAAAGAACTCATAAGTCGACTTTTAAAAAAGGATCATGTTTTAATGACGAGCAACTATCAGTGGGATTAGGTAGATCGTATAAACTTGGTGATCAAAACCACAGTAATCTTTAATTAAGTTAGTCAGCTCCGAAGATTTTTGTAATAATAAGTTATGACAATCGGAAGTCAATTCATGCATATATAGAATCAAGAAACAAAACTTTATAATACAACAAGTTAATCAGGAAAAAGTTTTACAAACATAGATAAGTCTTACGGCCGATTGACGTGGATGCAAAATAACATGATCTCCAATAAATCCGTAAATAAAACATCCAAGTAATAAACTCCAGCGAATAAGCACTGAGGAGCAATCTATCCAAAAATTCCACACCAGAGGTACGTATGCGGCGCTAAAATTTAGTAGGTAAACGTGCTAAAATCAGCTAAATTAATAAGTTAACAGAATCGAATCGTTGCACGGCGATGAAATCCAATTATAGCGATAGTGTGAATTGGCACAATCTGAAGACGACATAAACCGGATGAGACGTAAGAATTTTAAGTTCATATACATCGATCGTGTCAGACAATTCAACCGGAAGATGCGAATTCGCGATCTCTTCGTCGACATTGCATACGAAATTCGCTAACAAATAAACAACCACAAAGGTGGATATCCTCTCACCTGATAGACATATTCACAAACAGTAACCATCCTGGTCAAATTATGGCCAAAAGTACACCACTGTAAATATCGACGTCAATTTAACTAAAATGAAACATTAATTAATTCAAGGTCTCTCGCATTTGATCGATATTAAACTCAGATAGACCGTAATCTTAGTTCAATGATCCAACCATTTAGTAGGCCTGACGAAATCCAACTAACTGCAGGGGAATAACCACTTTGTACCCGTTGAACTTGTAAAGATTGCAACTTTAAGACGATTATCGACACTAAATGACCACTTACGAATGATAAGAGCCGCTAATAGGCAGATAATAACTTCCGAATAGGTCCTGACAACCCTCGACACTAGCGCTAACTTGATAAACGTTGACACTGGAGGGATTGTGGCGTACCGCTCGGTCGTAAATTAACACTTAACTTCTCATAATTAGGACAATCATTAGAATAGATAAAATAGAAGTGCTATCCCTCAACTAGATAACTTCCCAATAATTAAACATTCGATAGGTTTTGATTGTGACAAGCCAACAGCAACGACCCGTCCCTAGTGAGTGTAGCACCCAGAAAAGGCGGACGAACTATTTAAATAAACTGTTTTTGCCTCCCTATAAGCCAGTAATTGATGTTAATGCATTTTTTAGAAAAATATGTTGTTCAAATGGAATGACGCTCCAACGACTAATGAGCAATCCCGAAGAGAACCACCCCAAAAGGCGGAAATTTTTCAGAAAATCCAGCAGCAGTGGCCGTACCCCACTACTTGGAGGTTACTGGGCCTAAACAGCGACCCGTGTGGACTCGCCGGGCAACAATACCCAGCAGCAGAGATATATATCAATGCTCAGAATCTCCTCACCCAATGGGAACGGGTGCAGGAGCAGGTGGATCTACAGGTGGTTAGGGCGAGGATGTACCTGGCCAATGTAGAAGAAGACATCCTCGCCGGGCGAATTGCAGAAGCCTACCCACCTCGCCCAATCCGCGATACCCGACGTCCATACCCCGTGGTTCCTCCAAGAAAGAATCGAAATAAGCCGTACGAAAAATAGAAACCCCAAAAACTCTAACGATACATAGGAGCTGACTTTGATTTCTTTGTGTTTTAAATAGAAATGTTCGATAACCGTCTTTGCGTTTGATCGGTTGCCTGTGAATAACCGTCTTAATCGATATGTTTGAGATAATTACCACTATGAATTATATAAATTATTAGAGAAACATTTAATGAACTTATTCATTATAGCTATGTCCGCTACTCAAATACTGCAAGCAGAATTAGACTGTGTAAGAAATACAAATGCGGACCTCCTCCACCAAGTCCTCCAGATGACTAAAGAGGTCCAACAGATTAGAGCGACCTGGATGGATCCGGGAAAGGTAAAAGCGTTGTACCACCGACTGACCGCAGCACAGAAAGGCTGGACGGAGGAGCGGCAGCTCAATCAGAGCCCGCGCACTCAAATCCGGGGACTCGAAGTCGCCCTGGCAGTCTGCCGGGAGGGGGAAGCGGTAACCTATCCGCTCGTCTTCGCCCCATCTCAGATGCCGCAGAAAATTGCTCAATCTTCGTCTCAGTTTTCCACAGTCGAATAAGAACCTGAGCTTGAATTCCTACAAGGGACAGAGCTAAGCGAGCATAAGTCTTCTATCGACAGCTCGTGAACCCGAGGGTTGTCCGAGCAACTATAGTACTAGCGATAATACTCAATTTTTGCGGACAATCCAACACTTGAACACATTACCAACGTTGCTTTGCAACGGGTGCCAAGCGGCAGCTAAGAATCATTTTGTATGGCGTTACTGGGGCAACCATAAAGATAGGCAAAGTTCGAAACCCTGTAACCCACCATTATTATGTTATTTTTATGTAAGTTTTGTGCGGTTCTTGATGCATTTTGTATTTATTTTATTTTACTTTTATGTTTTTTGATTTTATATTTATTTATATTCTCTCAAATTTTAGAGTGTTGTGGGGCTTATAGGTACTCGGTGTACATGACCTTGACCCCAACCATAAACTTTCTTCTATCTGCCACTGGTTACCTGTTGCTAGACAACGTTGGTACTGTAACCAATGGATCTGTGACCGTCAAAGGTGAGCTTTGTTTCCAAAACTGCTAAGACCCGGTCTACAGCTGGTTCAGCGAGCTACCGATAGAAGGTCTGTGCTCGTCTTATCTTCTTAGGTTCCTTACTCTCTTTACTTTACTTCACATTGGCTTTATTCCTCAGAAAATTGTATTAATAAATTTACATGGTAAGATAGAAATGACAAAAAGAATTTTATTTACTAATTCACTACATTATCAATTTAATTTTTGTCCTAGTTGTAATCTACATTGTTATGCCTTCTTCTCTCTGCTCGTCCTGGTGTTGCGCGAGACTTTGGTTGGAATAATGGTTGCGCCGGATTTGTCACACTCTGGTAAGCTACCTGGGCTGGGGCAAATACCAGCGGATAGGTGACGGCCTGTCCTTCCTGACTCGCCGCTACAGCTACTTCTAGCCCACGTATCTGGACTTTCTGGGCTTGGTTCAGGGCTCTCTCTTCCTGCCAGCCCTTCTGTGCCGCATCGATCTTCTGGTAGAGTCGTTTCACTCGGGTCGGTTCAGACCAGGTGGCTTTAACCCGTTGTAACTCCCGACTTAATTGCAAGCACTGCTGATGTAGGTTCGTGTTTTCCTTTCATAGGTCCTTTAATTCCTTACTGATTTCTCGCATGACATTTATAGTTGTGGTGTCTTAATAATAAATTAGACATAAGATAGGTTTCGGAGATTTCATTTAAATGCGAAAATAAAACAAGGTCCTAGTCCCCACCTGATGGTCGTCTTACGCTTGGTAACCATCCGGTAAGCGGTTCATCATTCACTTTATCTAGTTTCCGCATACCCTTTTATTATCCAGATTAATAAAGATGAGTTACTGATACAACAAGTTTATTGAAAACACAGATAAGAACGACAAAACATAAAAATTAATGGATTGTATTATAAGACCTCGATCTCAGTGCGGTCGTTTGTCGGGGAAGCGCCTCCGCGAATAGGCGTGGTCTTCGACGCCCCGATCCTCCAGTATATCCCGGATGTCTGGTTGGAGGAGAATTTTTGGAACCACCAGATGCACTGGCACGTCGGTTTCGAGTAATGCCGGGTCTCTGTGATCGTAGGCGATTCCGTAGAAAGGCAGATATCCATCCGAGCTGGGAATGCGTCCTCTGGCGATATCTCGATTAATCCGAGCAAGGTGCTCCTTCTGCCGTCTCGCCATAAATCGATATCGCCACTCTAGTTGCTCTAGGCGATGGAGCTCGCCTTCTGCCTTTTGCCGGATCTCGCGCGCGGGGTTCCGACCTGGCTCCCGCTTGATCAGGATACTGGGGAGTTCAACATCATCCCCAAACTCGTTGGCTCTCCGTTTCGGCCACTCGGGGGTACGGTAAGTTGATATGGTATAACCCCGATCCCACAGGGCTTGTCAATACCTTCCAGCAAATCTGGTCGGCACCGTCAAGGTTGTACGATCCACATCTTCCCAGTTATCATGTTGCGTACCTGTTAATGGCAAATAAAATATATTATTGTTGTTTTCCTTTTTCTCTTCAAAATTTTATAAATTGAGTTTAATTTCTCGTCGGTACAGGGTCGTCCGAAGTTCTTACTACTGGGCTTTCTCCGATAGTTTTGCCAAATGGAACGTTTATACGGAATAGGCCTGAATGAGGCTTCTCACCTATGGGGAATTTGAAGGAAAAGAGAGGCGGGTTTCTCGATGAGAACCAATCAATCAAGTATTCCGCGTCAGCACTGGATGAAATGGAATATGAATTGAATATTTTTAATATCCGAAAGTGATCGGCTAAGATTAAATTTTTCTAATAACCTGAACGTTATAGAGGTGGGGTCAATTTAATGATTTATAGGTCATGACGAAAACTTTGATCTGAATGTTCCAATTACTGTGAAAAAGAGGGGGTTGAGAACATGGCGAATAAGTTTAGTCACGCAAGAAACATTTTAAATGACATTAATCTTTTATTGGTTTTTCAAGCACGGAATTTCAATCCAAAATTTCTAGTAAAATCATTTGAACTAATGAGTATAATATTAAATTTTTATTTTTTCATGTACATTAAGAAGGCTGGAGCAGCCGTACCTATTCGTCGATCTTTATTGCAGATATTCCGCTGGTCGCGTCTTCGAGGGAGTTTAGTTGAACAGGATTGAGTTTCAGAATCTCTTCGATCGGTCACACCTATCTCCTCGGTTCCAGCTTCGTACACTGTTACAGTTGTTTTTGGTAAATTTTGCATAATAGTTGTGAGTTTAAGATGAATCCGTCTGCTTATTTATATTCTCACTGTTTGGTGTGTCGCCACATGGCAGTGTTGTCTCGACTGGCTGGATATGAGTGACCTACTATTGATCGTCGGATAGAAAATGACGTCTAATTGAATTTTACCAGCCGGTTGTGTCGTGGATTTTCTTCATTCGATTTTCTGTTTATTCTGTCGACTCGCTGGTTGTGTATCGTTATATTTCACACACTGGCTGCCAGAGGTGGTGTTTCTACTCATTTATCTATCAAAAAGAGAAGAGCAAAGGAAAGTTCTTAACTGATCCCTTCTCTCTGAAATTTTTGTATTTTAATATTCAGCGTTGGCAGTTCCGCTATATTCTTTTCGATCGCTATTTCTCAGTATCCATTTTTCTTTTTCTCCTTATGAACTATTTGATGTTTGTTTTATTTAATTGTTTCTTGAATTCCTTAATTTAGTTAGATCGTTAGGTTCCACGTTGTCTGGGAAATGACCCTCTGAATAATCGACCTCGTCAAATCGTGTTGCTGGGATCCTCTCCGGAAAATCGTCGGATTCTACGAAGGGATTCCTTGTCTCCCACCGGTATACATTTGTGGATTCATGCAGACCTTTTTTCGATAATTTTTTCTTTGTTCCAAATAAATAAATGTTCGGGATTGTTGTTGGAAATGTTGGTATTTTAAAGCCTCTGTTTGGACTACGTATAGCGTATAGATTGATAAGATTCATCAAGACAAAAATCGATTTTGATTCTATGACGCTAACTAAGTCTTTTATTATGACAATTTATACTGCGGATGTAATTGATGGTTGTTGGGAGGGCCGGTGTGTGTTTCGAGTTCCTTCGTCCTGAAGATAAAGTGGTTACTTAATGACTGGGGTCTCCTGATAATTTTATGAATTGAATTTACTATTAGATAATAAATAATTCGGGCGTTTATTTACGGCTTACTGATGATGTGGACGAGCCATTGCGGGGTTAAACTTTATTAACGAGTTGATTTTTTGGGGAACAGTGACTTGGGGACTTTTCTTGTCATTTTTATCCGATTTATTAAACTTATCATTGGAATGTGCGATTTTTATTCAGCTAGGATTCTAGTTTTCATCGTCCATCATGATTATTAAACTATTTTGGGTTCCATCATTATTTAACCAACGATTTATTTAGCGACCCAGTTCTTTCATTTTTATTATCAACCTTGATTTTTTATGGTTAATTAGAGCTTGATGCATCGATTTCCGCTAACCCGTTCCTTTTAACCTCAAGTTGATCTTAGGAAGAATTTTATGTCAATGTTAGATTTTAAGAGTGCCCACTGGACTACTCTGTGTTAATATTTTAGCCGTTAAGTAATAAGATTTTAGGTCGATTTTTTTCTCCGTTTTTTTCGCCGTTTGTTTATCTTTATTGTTGCCCCAGTAACGCCATACAAAATGATTCTAGCTGCCACTTGGCACGCGTTGCTAGGCAACGTTGGAAATGTGTTCAAGTGGTGGATTGACCGCAAAAATTGAGTATTATCGCTAGTACTGTAATTGCTCGGACAACCCTCGGGTTCACGAGCTGTCGATAGAAGACCTGTGCTCGCTTTTAATCATTTGGTCCCCTTGCGTTTAAATTTCTATCGTCTATCTAACTATTTTACCGACATTAGTTTGGAAACAAAATGGGTGGCACTGCTTATTTAACCCCTCTACAATGTTGTTTCAAAACCTCAAGATGATATACGTATAATAAGATGTATACAGAACTACAATATATATAAATGCTGTTTTATTTATCTATTAAATACATGAATCATAAGGTTCCAGATGGATTGGAAGATCGAGCGGCTGGGATTAGGGGTCGTAGTGACAGTTGACGTTAAGGCTGTAGATGGAGTAGTACTTGCCTCGCGATAGGCCAATTGAGCAGGGGCGAAGACTAAAGGGTAGGTCACCGCTGCTCCCTCTTGACAGGCGGATAACGCTACCTTTAGCCCCCGGATCTGAGTTTTTAGGCCTTGTACCAATTGCTTCTCTTCTGCCCATCCCTTCTGGGCCGTGGCCAGTTTTTGGTATAACGGTTTGACTCTCTTTGGCTCTATCCATGTCGCTTTAATTTGCTGAGTTTCCCGGACTATTTGGACGAGTTGGTCATGGAGTTTCTTATTGGCCTGTCTCGCATGGGTTAATTCATTTTGGAGTAACTTCACTGGGTCCATTTCTAGAATAATAAGGGTTGAATTTTAGGATGATTGCTATAACGATAAGTGTGTTTAAACTTAAACATATTTATGAAACGAATCTACAATAATAAAAGAAGAGAAAGAATTTTTTAAGTCTAGAATTCTAATAATATACTAAGTAACAAAATGTTCTAATCATTAATTGTCATTGTTTCGATGGTCACTCGTCTGCGAGGAATCGCTTGATCCCTTCTTCTGGGGAGTAACCAGGGATCACAAACACTGGTCTCTTGGTATTTCGGGTTGGTCTCGGTGAAGGTGGGTAACTACTTGCCAGACGTCCTGCCGCCAGGTCGTCTTTGACGTTGGCCAGGTATTCCGTTGCTCGTGCTACAGCTGCCTCGACTTAGCGCTGGTGTTGTAGGAGACCTTCCAGGAGCTCTTGGGCCTGAGCTAGTATGTCTTGGGATGGGTTTGGTTCATCAGACAGTTTTCGGAACTGCCGCATAAATTCTTCTGGTGATATATCCTCTTGCTTGTCTTCTTCGGGCACGTCAGGGCATCGCTCTCGATACACCCGATTCCATGCCTGCCGCCATTGTTCCACGATATGAGCGGGAAGTTCAACAATAGCTCCAGTTTGTTCTGAATAGAAAAATTGGTAAGATTAGCGTTAGTACTCAGTATTTCTCTTGGCATCTTAGATTGGAACGGTTATCTTGTGGTTCGCAATTACATAAGATTCCTCGTCGTTTAAAGAGAAAACTGGTTTAACTAAATTTCAAACGCTCTAACCCTCACGGAACTCGAGGTTGGACGTGTGATGCGGACAGGTCGGGCAATGTATTTGGAAACAAGGAAAATCGATACTTCAAAGCTACTGGGTTACGCGTTCTCATGCCGTAAGGGTCCATTCGAGAAAAATCTTTACTGGTGTTAAAATATGACATGTTTAACAACAAAAATGCAAATCATTTATAGCTTTATCTTATTTAGATTACAACTGGTTTATTCATTACTAACATTTAAAAAATTTTTTATATATTTAAAATATTCAACTAGATATATATAAATTCAAATATTAATATAAGATAAATAAATAATTTTCAAGAGAACTTTACAAAATATTCTTTGAACATTTATTATTTTCTGGGTAGAACAGGAATAGAAAGACCTATCTTTTATGAAACAATAACTTGACAATTAAACATTTATATGTCTTTTAAAATAAAGTGATTCTAACAATTACCGTTCAACTATTCAAAATGAAACAGTTACTAAGATTACAAAATTCATACTTAGTGTTTGGTTCATTGATCAATTAAATTACTTGGGTCGAATGGGAGTGATAGTGGTAGAATGATCCAACGATTCGACTGAAGAAGTTAAAGGAAAGTACCTGGAACGATTGCCAAGCCAGTATCCTTACTTCCACGAGATTTGATTTTAGCCTAGTTTTCTGAATTAATTATTCAAGGAATTCGTTTCCCCAAAAATTGAATCGTCGGACAATTTTCTTATGTAATCAGGACTGGGATTCTCGCTTAGTACTTGTTAACTAAGCTTTCGTGATGCTGCAGACCCATTGGGATTACTGAAGGTGCATAGCGACAAATGAAAAAAATGATTGCTGTACGTATCGGTGGGCTGTCAGGAGTTTTGGATCTGTCTGGTGCGGAAGTACTGCGATACATTAGCAAGTATGGTTTATTTAATCTGGGGAGTTTTCTTACTAACTCGGGTTTTCACTTGGCGGAAAAGATGATATGGTTCCGATTCTGGGTTGTTTCTAAGGCTCGTACACGAACATCCATAGATTGACGTGCTAAATCTTCGTCTGAGACATTGGGCGAATGCATAATTTGTCAAGTAAAAAAATGATGAATTCTGCTATCGTCGACGAGTATATTGACGAATGTGCGGGTGGTTGAATCAGATGGGCAGGAAGTGAACGTCAATCGCAATTCGATCACGGTGAATGTTTATATCGACGGAAATGTCAGCAAGTAAATGTTGTTTATTTTATCACTTGTAATTTTACTAATTTATCTTAGGCGAGTTGGCTTTTAAGATCGCGCGTTCGTGGAATATTTGGTGAGTTATATGTTTCAGTTAATTTGAATGTTTTCTATCAGCATTTTTTTTAAGGGGAACGCCTGCATCTACCGTGGGTTTCGAGCGGATGTAATCTCCTACATTTGGAATTTTCTATGTGGAATTTTATTATTCAAAAGCAAAAATCGGTAGTAAGCCTTCCTGTGATTGAACATTTTATGTAATATAAATTTTGATTGTTATCTATCATCTTAAATTTTTATAGTCATATTGATTTTTGCATTAATTTGTTTTAAGTAATAACCCATTTTATTCCATCTTTAATCACTTTATTTTAGTCTACGAATTTGTATTATTTAAAGAAAAATTTTGTTTTAACCAATAAATTTCGTTACTTTTACTCGAAGAATTATTCTAATTCGAATCAAGGGATCGCTTTATCAATGAATTATATTAATTTTGAGTTACTTATTTTTCTTTACAATTTGTTTAATCGCCCACTACTTTAATTCAATAAATTATTTTAATGTTTCAATCGATGAATCAAGCTTTATTTTATTTTTCTCGAAGATTTACTTGATTTTTATCAAAGAATTATTTTACCTTTATTCAAGTTACTTTAATTTTAATTAATGAATCGCTTGGTTTAATCAACAACTTTCGTTGGTTTAATCAACGGATTGGTTTATTGTTAATCAAGGAATTTATATTATTTAGCTTTAATCCACGAATTACATTAAAGAGAATTTTGTTTGTTAATCAATGAGTTACGTTAATTCTGCTTAATAATTATTTTAATTAATCGAATTTAATCAATGATATACTTATTTTTACTCAATAATCATTTTACTTTTAATCAATAATTTATAATAATTTAATTTAATGAATTACTTAAATTTACTCAATAATTACTTTATTTTTAAAATTATAATAATTTAATGAATCACTTTAATTTTTACTTTATTTTTATTCAATAGCTACTTTACTTTTAATCAATAACTTAACTTAATTGAATCAATGAATTACACCTAATTCTGTTTTTACACGATAGAATGGTTCCCGAGAAATTCGTGTAAAAAAAAATCGTGTAAAAAAAGATACTGGCCAAGTACAAAAATAATAGATTGGTTCTAGACCTCAAAAAATAAGTTAAAATTAGAATAAATAATATAAAAAAATATTGTTGTAGTTATTTTAAGAATTTATTTTCGTTTTAATTTATTAAATAAACTAAATTATAATAAAATAAATTAAAATTTAGATTTCATAAAAAAAATAATACCAGAAATTCATTGCCAAAAAACGTGTTAAATCCAATGATTCATGTAAAAAAAGTAATTTTGTTTTTTTTGTATTCGTGTTATTTCAAATTATGTCGTGTAAAAATAGAAATATTTTTTCGTATTTACTCGTGTTATTTCAAATTCGTGTAAAAATAATTCGTGTAAAAACAGAATTAGGTGTACTTATTTAATGATTTCTACTAATTTATCTCGAAATGTAAATTCAATTTAATTATACCAATAATTTTTATCTAATTTATTTCAAAAATTTTAATCCAAATTAGCTATATCAACGATTTCAATTTAATTTATTCCCCGTACCGTTCCCCTTTAATAAGCCTTAGGCGCATTTTATGTTTATATTATATTTAATGAGTGCCCACTGGACTACTCGATGTGATGATTTTGAGCCGTGTGTAGTATGATTTTAGGTCGAATTTTCAGAAATGAGAAACGAGGAAGCAGCCGATCGACTCCTTCCTTATTCCTCATTTCTTCTATACGGGATAGTATTGACGTTCCAACACTGCGTTCCGCACGCCGGGTCTTCACGGGCACAGATCATTGGCGATATTCCACGCACTTACACGAATCTGAATTGTATGTGGATTTTATTTACTTGCGATTGGTGTTGGCTGTGGGCCGGAAAAATTTCGACAAATGTTTAATTAAATTTTAAGTATGTAAAACAATTTATAGATAATATAAATATTTATTAAGCATATAACAAATAAACATAAATTACCCTACATTCCATTCCACAAAAATAAAAATTCATAACATTGCATCTCCCTCCACGCAGACTTCCAAGCAGAGCTCCATCGAGGTTGCGAGGAAGTGACGTGGAGAGAGAGCTCCAAAAAATCAAACTATTTCTCACCTAAAATTCCCAAAATTGGTTTGAAAATAGATTTAAACAAATAAGTGTCTAATGTTCAAAATCGGTTAAAACTGATTTGAAAAATGGTTTTATGGTTAAATTTAATGTGAAAATGAATCGGTATTTATACCTATTTTCTGTCCCTAACCTCGCATGTTAAATTTGATGCAGTAAAAAAAAATTCGACCTTGTTATTTTCTAGTGTATTCTAATCTTTAATTTTATTATTTTTTGATTCATTCCAATAATTTTTCATTTAGAATTTTTATTGAATTATTACTAATTCAAATCTTTTGATTTAAGTTTCATTTTCATGAACTTTTATTACTTTATCAATTTTTGTCGAATTTGTTGTGTTTTCTTGTTATGTTTGTGTTGGTATCGTGCGGATCTTGGTGCGTTTTGTTATTGTTTTAATTTATTTTTATGTTTATTATTTTATATTTAATTCTCTTTTTCTCATATTTGATAGGGTTTAATTGATGTTTCAATAGGTTTATTTAAATTTGCATGTTATATTTTCATGTGTGTTACCGATCCATTTAAACATTTTCCAAGGCCATATGTGTCCTGGCCCAACAATATTATGTGAAAATGAATCGGTATATATACCTATTCTGTGACCCTAACCTTGCGTGTTAAATTTGATGTATTAAAACAAAATTTGACCTTTGGAATTTCTTTGTATTTTCTAACTTTAATTTCTTAATTTTTTTATTTATTTTGACAATTAATTCTTTTAACAAATAATTGAATTATTTCTAATTTAAATTACTTTATTTTAGTTCTGATTTTCATGAACTCCTGTTTCTTTAATTAAATTCTCAATTTTCGGTCAAATTTTCCGTGTTTTCGTGTTATTTCTATGTTTGTTTCGTGCGGATCTTGTTGCATTCTGTTAGTAGTTTTATTTATTTTTATGTCTTTAATTTTATATTTTAATTATTTCTTTCTCATATTTTGCATGGTTAATTGGTGTTTTAGGGTCTGATTTTAAATCTGCTTGCTGTGTTTGCGTGCTATTACCGATTCATTTAAACAAACTTGTGTTCTGGCCCAACAGTGTTTAGTTGGTGTTGTATGTTGTATTTTAAGTTATCTTGGTGCTGGGTTTTCATGCTGTATTACTAATGTATTCAAACAATTTTCAAGGCCGTTTGTGTTCTGACCCAACATGTTTATAACTACATTTCGAATGACTTGTTTACAAAAGATGAAGTTATAATAACTTTTTATTTAATTTACAATTGTAGTATTTAAGCAAATGAAATATTTCTTTAGAGATTATTTTATTGTTAAATCAAATTAAATAATTTCATAATAATTAAACTCAACATACACTACATACATTTAAGATTTTCGGGTGCCAGAAACTTTTTATATATATTAAATTTATATATTGTTTAATTTATTGCATAATATATATATTTTTATTGTGTAATTAATAAAATAATTGCAGATTGGATTAATAAGATTGTGTTTAAATATTCACATTTTTATAATTGTTAAAAAATAATTATTAATATTTAAATGATTTTCAATCGCTTTTCTCAGATTTTAGCTATTTCTGGATGTAGTTTATCAATGGGGTTTTTCGTTTACAACAGGGAATTCTTCGATAAAGTTGTTATTTGGAAAACAATATCAATTGAAAACCAAAAGACAACATTTTGCAACGATTATTTACGTAAATTATTAATTCAAGTATTGGTTGATACTTATTCTTAGACGAGTTATTTGTCTAATTAGGTTGGAACAGATATGAATATCCCAAGAGAAACTTTGGAAAATATTGTGATATATTATAATTCAGTAAATTGTCCTCTATTCAATGGAACAATAAATGAGCTTAGCACTCCATTTTTCACTATTAATTGTAAATCTATTCCATGTATTGGCTTGCCTATATTTTTCAAACACAAATATTTTAATGATTGTACATATGATAAATTAGTTTTAGACGGGTAAGGATTACTTGAATATGACTTAATTGCAATATAAAGAACTTATTAAAATAACATTTTTTAATTTACAAGTAAACATTTGGTTTTCCAAGGATTTGCTCTATTAATTCACTTGATTTTTATTATGCTATAGAAAAGTAATTGATGTTGAAGCTGACAGTCCAGAAGGCGTTGAGTTTCGATCTCAAATGTTGTTAACAGAGGACGCGAAAAAGTTTGCGTTGGCCAGACAATTGTACTACCTCCAGAGCAACATCGATTTGATCAAGGCCGGTGGGAAAATCGTTGCTGCATATCTAGCGTATCAAGTATTGCCAGTGAAATCGATTCACTAATTATATTTGCTAGGTTTCATTCATTTTCTATCGATTTTCCAAGCTGTCGACACTAAAACCGGCATATACGGCCCTGCCGTTTATCGGTGTGATTTGGCTATCAGCATATACGCTACAGGTAATTCCGATTGGTCTTTTTAATCCCCCTCTCTAATTGGCTGCTTGCAGAAGCACGTGATCGAAGCGTATTCAGATAGCATTCATTACGCAGCGGATGAGGCTGCTGGCAACCTCGGAACGCGCTACCATAGCGGAGGCATCGAGTTCTACTCCAAGGTTATCAAGTACAACAGGATCATGCACAGGTGGGGATTCACCAGCAAGTTCAACAAGATCGGTAACGATGTCTACCCGAAATTATTTCGATATTCCTACGTTAACAGCTACACGAGAATCGGTAAAATGCTCAATTTGTTTGAGACCGATAATCAGCATTATCCAGATTTGAATAGCTATCCTAGAGATTGATTTTATTTTGAAGCGATTAATGTGGAGTTTTCCTTTCATTGTTTGATGGAGTGATTGGATATTGATTGGGATGTTTGATGGAGTGATTGGATATTGATTGGGAAGTTTGATGGAGTGATTGGATATTGATTGGGATGTTTGATGGAGTGATTGGATATTGATTGGGATGTTTGAGGGAGTGATTGGATATTGATTGGGATGTTTGATGGAGTGATTGGATATTGATTGGGGTCAAGTTATATGTTTACCCAGTGTTTCTCAACTAGGGTGCTGTAAGGATATGAAAAGTGAGCCGTGAGCTCTGCTAATTTTATTTTTGAAAATTTATAGTGTTGATTTTTAAAAGGCTGCTATCTTTGACATTGAATTACTTAAAATAGCGGTACATATATCAATTAGTTTTGGTAAATATTAAGAACAAGAAAAGACAAAAACTGAACTCAGTTGAGAATGAGTTAAGAGTATGTTTGTCAAATTCGCGACTTAATAATAAGGAAAAATGCAAACAGCATCAAGTCCAAATTTCACATTAATATATGTTATAAAAGATATAGTTTATTAAATATAGAACTTACAAAACTTGTTATTTTTATAGCTGAAACATTATCAAAAAGTGTAGGGTCCCGTCAATTTTCCGTTAGGGTGCTGCTATTTGAAAAAGGTTGAGAACCACTGGGTTAGCTTACGAATATTGATTATAAGTTAAGAGCTTAATTTATTGTCTTTAAGTACGTTTGCTGGATACGCCAAACTAAAAATATTTTTTTGATATTTCTATTCGATTGTTGATCAATTTTTACAGTCTCAAAAATTGGTGCGTTAGTTTCGTAAGGGGCTCTATTAGTGTATAGTTAAATTCTCGCATAGGATTAACGTGTTAATTAAATGATGATATAGCTCTCATAATCGTCTTTGGTGGCATTTTTGTTGTAACTTTTGAAAAAAATGCGTCTAATACCATGGAGTAGATGACACTCTAGCGGCTATTCAGTTCATTGATCTTTATGTTGTCAAGAATACCTTAATAATCCGAGAAAATTTGAAAATCGAAGAGTGTCGTTTTGGAATTTTAAAAGAAAATAATCGAGGATACAAAATTTAGACATAACAAATCACTGAAATAAATATTTGACAAAGTCATCCTTATTAAGTCGACATATAGGGAGATGATTTCCCGGAAGTCGAGAAATGGCGTCTTTCACTATGTACCTCGACAGCTATCAGAGATAATAATAAGAACTGGAGATAACCAAAAAGAATGTACGGGGAAAAGAAATTTAATACTAGTAAGTGTCATTAGATTGCAAACCTATGAGAACACAACTTGAGTCATAACTCAATTTCTTTTCTAAATGAAAAGTAAAAAAGAAAGTTTAAAAGTTATATTGTCAACGCGATATTCTGCAACAATTGGGTTAATTTCATTTATTTTGTTGATTTTTATTGCTTAATTTATTTAAAGGAAAACCCTTTGTGTAAACTAGTGAGAAAATGTTCAAATTGGATTTTTGAAGACCATTTATTAAACAAGATCAATGTTTTTAGGGAACTCAAATATGAATAATCGGAACGGCCAATAACTAATATTATCTTTAGCCTTTAGTTTCAGATCGGATTAAGAAGAAAACAAGATTAAATAAAAAGGAAATTAGTAAAGTGGACTAATCAGTTAAAGAGAAATCCTGATGCTACTTGGTGATTAATAATTAATGGGTAATTATAATTTGTAATGGCGGAGTGTCGGCACCCAAATGCAGAATCAAACAGATCAATGTCACTATTTCACTCAATAATTCTGACCATCAAATTGTAATTTTGACGCGTTGTAATAGTTATTTCCTACTATGCGTTTGCAGTTATATTTCAGTCAATTTTGTAGTGCGCGGCCATCACTTATCAATTAGAATTTGAATGCATCAATTACAATTTGGTGAAAGGTTCTATAAGCGAATTAACTAAGAAATTGTTGACCACCTCAATCATCGTAAAATCGAAAACAAAATTCATTGTTGACATCAAATAGATTAAAGAATAAATTTGGTGGATTTCCTGGAAGAAAGCTGTGGTAAACAGAAATCTATCGTGATGATTGAGGAGAACGAGCAGGATATAACAGTAGCCTATTTCACAAAACGTCCTATGAAACGCAAGAGTATTAGTTGCTATTCAAAGAAGTGGAGAAAAAGGAAGCTATGGCTAGACTTATCCATGTTTTAGGTTAGCAAAAATGAAATGATTGCAGGGAAACTTTGGATTAAAATTATAAAATTTGTGTTGTATAAAAAATGAAGTTTCACTATTGTTGGATTTTGATAGTTTTATATAAATCATGAGGAATCTGAAAGATTATAAACCAGACAATCATTATTCGTAATTGCTATTATTTCTATGGATTTTAATTACGATTGGAGCGTGATAAAAGACTAGAAAACTGGCTCATGTAATAATAATGTTTATTCTGAAGAAATCATTGGACAGTAACATTTAATAGCGATTCATTTGATTGGTTGTCACAATTCTTTACAAAATGCTAGCTTGGTGTCTGCTGACGGTCTGAAATTTCACGAGATGTCAGTGAGAGGAGATTGTTGATTGACTGCTTCCGGGGTTTATCGCAGCAGTGATGGAGGTAGAAACTTTGTTGTTATTGTTGTACCATATCAATGGTAGGGCTATATGAGGTATCGTGGTATGAGGAGGATCCTGAATTGTGACTGTCGTTGTGTCGGTTGCAGAATGACTAAGTAATCTATTCTCTGACAGGAAAGTAATTCGTTCTTCTGCACTTCCATTTAAATGCCGCAACGACACTGATCTGTCGATACGATGACTAACGCGCTGCGGCCGTTTCAAGAGCAAGGACGACCATCGGTTGCTACCACGACAATTCGGTTCAGTGAATATTGATGGCAACGTTGCAACATTGATATAATTGTTATCTCTGGCCTGACAATACGTTTGAACACGAGTGCTTGTGCTAGGCAGAGGAGGAACAATGTTCCCGGTCATGAATTGAAGTTCTAAACTGCTGTCTAAATCTGAGAGGTGATCTTCGCTGATTATACTGCCTCTTTCGTTTGGCAAAAAGCCATATGCGTGTAAAATGTTTAGTTTGCACATTGGGCAACTGCGCTGCTCTAGGAGCCAGGGATCGATGCAGCTCTTGTGGAAATAATGCCTGCAGAAAATTGAAATCGTCAAAATAAATAAAAATTTAACTAAAATTCAAGAAGTTCGCATGAAAACATACGAATTATTTGTAACAGTAAAAAATAAAATAATTGTTAAGAAATAATGAGAAAAATAAAATGAAAAGTTCGATTAAAAAATTTTAGTAAATTTTTGAATTTGTTTAAATTAACCAATTAGATTAAACCCAAACGCGCACACATGCAAATATACACCAGCTGTCACTGAGATAAATTCCGCTATAATTCAAGTTGATACATAAATCAACTTGGCGGAATTTAGTTTTTGTGAATTCATTTCAGCCATTTTTAAATGGCTGCTAAGTAAGTTGTTTTTTATATTGTTATATAACTTAAAGTTAAATTTTAAGAGTTGAATTATGATTTCATAAGGAAATATGATCATAATTCAAGCTCTTAAATATAACTTTTAATCATCATTTATTTCATATATTACTATTAAAGCCACATTCATCAATATATATTAATTAAGAATCCATCCATGCCTCTTCTAAATATCGCGTCGTGTATTCCATTCTGAGATCCAAGACGCGATCTGAATTTCTTTCAGCGACCGATGGTCTTATTTGTTTGGTCGTTATGAGATGATTTTCAAGAAAACGGGAAATAGTGTTTGTGGAAACACTTAAATTTTCGGTAATTAAAAAGTTCTTCATTTCCTCTAATGAAGCATAAACATTTTTCTCCACAAAATCAAGTAGTTTGTTGCCATTTTCTTCCGAAATTTTGGATATACTGCCACCAATCTTGCCTTGTGACAATTTCCCAAATTTCCAGTATTTATAAATTATTGTTTTTATGGAATTTCTGGCTATTCCCAATAATTTTCCAAAATGGAAATAGTCTTCACCATTTTCCATGGCATTGATAATTCGTATTTTATCGATTTCCGAAATTCTGTAAGAAGAAGAATTTTTTATAACTTAAAAATAAAATTTACAGTTTATGCTTTTTTGTTCGAGTCTCAGATGTTGTTGAGGGCCTAGCAACTTCTGAAAGCCTATGAAAATATGTAATTTATTTCAATTTTCAAATAAATCTTACGAAGAAGTTTCATCATTTTCATAAAAATTTGGATAAGTTTCCTTAGCATTAAATTTAAAATATTTTTCCGCCATTTTTTTTTCTAAAAATATCTCAAAAATGTCTAAATTAATTTATTATAGGGGTTTTTTCAACTTCGGATGGCTACATGTTAAAAGTTAGCATGCATGTTTTATTATAGGTTGAGTTAATGTGCATTATTTTATTTCTCTATCACTTTTTGTGTCTCTATAGTTTAGGGTTTCTCTCATTGACGATTTTACAAGCAACCTCAAGGTGAGTTGGTGTGTTTATATGCTATAAATTTATTGATTTTCTTTTATATTATAGGTGATTTATCTCAGTGACAGCTGGTGTACAATAAAAGATAAACTAAAAATTATGCTTCCATTAATTTCACTGTGTTTCTGATTCATGAATGTAAAAATCTACTCAGTGGTTATCATTATCCTATCCCAATATGGTTGTTTTTATATATATAACAGCCTTTTTGACTTTATCATTCACATTTTAGCAAAAACACATGTACGAATCAGGCACCGTGAGCCGAACAGTAAATCATGCTTTTACTAAGCGATCCTTTAGTTTCCATTCTCGTTTTGAGAAAGATTTTAGAAGAAGATGGATTCCACTCACTCTTAACCAAAATCTGTAGGATAACGTTAAGTTGTCGAAACATACTGAGAATCTTTATCATTGCATCTTTTCAATAATCCGTCAAAGTTGAAAATCAACGTTAGTCGAAATATGTAACGTACGTGAGTCTAAATCATAATTAACTGTCAGTGGTAATAATTTGTAAATTTATATCCTTTGAAGTTAGACGAGCGGATTTAGCAGACCATAATAGCCAGAAAAAGTCCAAACTAAGAGCTTGCCGCAGCGAAGTATTTGAGAGATCACAGTTTAACTGATCACTTGTCTTTAGACATTTTGCTCAGGTAGATCTGGGGAGAATTATCAAACGGCTTAATCAAGTAGGAATATATTTCAACTAATTTTGCATAAAGTCAGCATTAATCTGTAGGACGACTCTCTGAATGTATCGAAGGCTTATATGATGAATAAGTAACTGATAATAACAGCACATTCGAATTGGTTCAAAGTACATAGGTCAAAGTTAGATACCTTCCAAAGCCGAAGTGACAAATTTACATTTGACTGGCTAAGAGACGCTTTGACACCGTAACAAATGATTGTAAAAAATCAACAATGCAGCAGCTAAGCTAATTCTGTTTGCCAATCAGTCTGTTGTATCTAAAAAGATAGTGTCAATTAAGCTACTACTCATGGAAGATTATATTGACTGGCCAATCAACAAGAAATGAATAATTAAGAGTCTTCTTAAAACTATCAGGAAATGTGATTATAAGTATCCAATCCTCATCTTGGTATAGCCGTTCTTTGTTTATATGGGGGAACGAACACCCAGAGAAGGTTCATAATTAGGTCAAAATTGAGAATAAAGTATAAAGTTTTCATTAAATATTCATTAAACTTTAAGATTGGAAATTTCAATTTCTAACGCCATATTATGCGTAATAATATTACTATTTCCACTTGGCATTCTCTCGAACTCGTGTATAGAAATGACGGGCAATCTCTCCATTGTATGCGTATTACACATATTACAAATAAAACGATATATAATATCAGGACATTGGCCAAATGGCGACACTGATTTACTACTGAAACCTATCACGGGCTTTACAAGACTTTGATATAATTATTATATTGATACTGCTAATATTTTTAAAAATATTTTTTCTGAAATTTTTAAAATCTCAGAAAAAGGCAAGTAGACACTGTATATCATTTATTTTATCAAACTTATCACTACTGATATCAGTACTATTCAACTGAATATCATTAGTTATAATCATTACATTAATATCGGTGTTAGTCAAAAGAGAACACACGAGAGAATTAAACGGATTAACACCAGGTTAAATTATTTTATAAAGATCATTCAGCTTATTAACACATTTATCAACAGTTTCACACACCAAACATTGTAAAAAGACTTTGAATATTTATTTTTATGGAGTAATTTATATTTTCTATTAATAGCTTTACAATAAGTAATGTACAAAAACGATATACCAATTCCTTTATCGTGATACTGATGATCTACTTTTGAATTTGAACCCTATATATGGATTTTCGGCAGTTTTTATCAATCATTCTTTCACTTTTCTTAGTTGATTTTATTAAGTAGGTAGTTTTCCAATACTTAACTGGTAGAGTCTAACGATAAGGAAATTTGGCTTTAATAAGGTTTGTTCGAACATTCAAAGTATCCCTTGTCCTAAACATGAACTGTTGGATCACCGGTTTACTCCCTATTGGACTACTGATATCAAATGGAGACTTTGGTGGAGGTAATGTAACAATTTCGATAAATAAGTATTAAGCTTATGGCAAACAAGTATTCAATATCAAAACCCATGTCCCTATTTTTTATAAACAAATGGGGAAATTGAGATTTTTTAAAAAACGGTAACTTTATTAGACCAAGAACGGACTCGCAGATAAGGCTTGAATTCTGGGCTATAGAACTCAAATTTACCCAATGCTACCAATATAATCATACACACATCATGTCAGGTCTATTTTCCAGACTGTCAGCTAATTGCTGTCATCATTCCCGACTGCCTGCATGCCAGTCAGCATCGTTCAACGTGCCATAGAATTATTCAAACATTTTCCCTTTTCCCCAATGAAATTTATTACAAATATATCCCATGATCTGATTGCTTTCAGCTGGCCTCTGATATTTGGGATAGATGTAAACAATATTCTGGTGAAACAGCTATTCATGCAAACAAAACTTCCATGTGAATGTTCCAACATTCCTCTGACTGATGTTGCCAGATTTTACGTGTTGTCAACGAATCTAAATATTTCCCGGTTACATTTAAAAGATTCCTACCCAGCCCAGATCACTAGTGACACCTAATTTATATCGTAAAGTCTATGAGCTTAAATCCGAAAAAAAATCAGGTCTAATTGGTAAGATTAGATTTGGTACTGCCCTAATGGTTTCCGCTTCCTTCATAGAAATTACCTGCCATGGGGAGAATATCTCAAACTATTTGCCGGCGATAACCACAATACACGCCATAGGTTTTTAATCATATATTAGAACCAATATTTTATGATTTGAGGATTCCAACCGTTTCTCAAAATGAAGATAATTTCACTCAGTCAAGTATACAAGGTATGGCAGTGAAGGTCAGGATAATAGAACATGATTCATTTGGATCGGTTTGATATGTATTTCCCACATTTATTAACTTGATAATTTATTAATCACAAACGGCTTACTTGCACGGAAGGATGCGAACCGTGTCGGAAGGTTTGTAACATTCGATACAAATCGCGCAATTGTCGAGATCGGGATCAGTTTCCTAGAAAATATATAACCAATATTCATTTACAGCTGCAAAGAACTGTTACCCGGTCGCCCTGTTTGAGAGTTTTTACTGGAATCTTAGCAACCGCCTTCTTGGCCATATGGGCCAGACGCCTCTAAAAACGTAAATAAAAATGAAACAAATAATGAACTGTATTAATTCATAATTAAATCGGTTATTAACCCTCGACGACATTCAGACTTCGTAACATTCTCAATTGAAATATAATTGCCCATAGGTCGATAGGGTTGTTAGCATTTAAATGGTTTTTATCTAAACAATCAGGGAGAAGGCTTCCCAATAATAACAATTTTGGTGTCCACAAATGAAATTTTTCTTTAAAACTAGGCATGATGTAACCTTCCATTTCTATTCTTTTAGTGAAATGCCAAGTAGAGTTAGGTTAGGCCCGGGGTCGGGAACCTTTTCATTTCAAAAGGCCACATTCAATTATCTAATTCAACATCTCTCTTTGACTTCAATCGAATCTTCCTGCGTCTTGATGTATCGAACGATCAGGGAAATTTTTTCCTGATGATGTACCATCGGCGACGATTCCAAAATATTTTACCACAAATGTTTTTAAATTAGTTGACAGTGTCGCTTGATAAATAATGTGTCTGCATACGAACATCTTTTTCTTGAGTGTCTCTTACCTTTGAAAGACGTTCGTTCAAACTGGGTCATATTTGCCCAAAGGTTCCACTTCCTATCCAACTTTGTGACTGCTTCCGAAAAATGCCAGTTCTCTCTGCGCCATAAATAAAATTACATCCGAAATTAATTTCAAAATTTTACGCCATTTATCAGCTTAAGTTTCAAGTTCTTTCGTCAAATGACAATTAAATGACTTTTCGTTTTTTTCTGCCAATACAGCATTTTTCCAACTCAAATAATTTTTCTTGTGCATTACAGAATTTTCATGATCAACTACTTTGGCTTCTAACTTTGGTCATCCAATTTTTATGCACCCACCGTTTACGAAGTGATTTTTTGAGTTTCTTGAACATGATGCACAGAAAACTGCTTTAATTGATTTACTCCAGTATATCCAATCTCGTTTGCACGTTTCGCCATTTAAAAGATTTTTTTGCAGCAGACGATATGGAAATCTGCAATTTTTCTGATCATTTGGCACGTCAAGAATCTACGTCAAAATTGTGGATCGCCATGAGATTCTGCTTCAATGTCAATATCTCTCATAATATTTGAAAGAAAATTATTTGAATGAAATGATTCATTGTCATTTGTTAAAAGCTGTACAATTACATGTTCTTGGTTCAAAACTCCGTTCTCTGTCACGCTTGTTACAGTTGGTGGGTCAGTAGTCAAAGTCTCATGAACGGTACTTTCTGATTGTGATGAATTTATTTCTCGAAGATCTTGAGTCTGGCTGACCCTATTACTATTAATATCATGCTGCATAAAAAAATTTGAAGATTTTTGGCTTGCTGAAACAGCTTCCTTTTGTCGAGCCAATTTCTTATTTTTCTTTGGTACACATTCGAATGATCTCTTCATCTTTTTTTAAGCAATTAAATTAATTAAAATAATATTTATTTATTATATAATAGAAACAATTGAATAATAATATTATAAGGATTTTTTTTTGTTTTTCACCTCTGATTTCTTTTATAAATTGAATAATAGACTAAACTTTAGGGACTTCTCCACCACCGCATAGGTGTTGCGCTACATTTCAATGTATAACTTCTTAATTCTGTAATTCTACATTTCAATAAATAACTCCATAATTCTGAGGCACTTTATCAAGTGAGGCCTGGGGCCAAATGGCCGCAGTACCCCATTGTCCTAGGCCTTGATAATAATAACAATAATAAAACAGAGAAGCAGAAAGAGAAACACTTTGTGAATTTTGTTTTATGAGTGATCAGGATCTTGTGAAGATCGAACTATTTCATATTTTATGAATAAAATTTGCGGAACTTACTAACATAGTTATTTATTAAATTTATGTTGAAATAATAATAATAATATTAATATTAAAAGAACTTTTTTTTGGTTTTAATCTATGATTGCTTTACATTTTGCAATGACATTAAGCATTTTTTATTTTTTGACTATTACTTGAAAAATAATAATAATAATAATAATGTTGGGTTGTTGCCGATTAGTCAGTAGTATGATCAGTCCTCTCATGCTACATTTATAAATCAATGAAGAAAACCCAATACAATAACTTCATTTGATTTGATTATTGTAGACAATCATACAATTAACTAAAATATCTTCACTTTTCAAATTAACGATAAAATATAACTCCAATAGTCTTTTCTGGTACGTTATTTTGGTAATAAATTTATACAATTTTAAATTTTTGAATGATCTAACCCCTTGATTCTATTTAATCTCTAGTTCTTTAATTTATTTTCAATACTGTTGTTTTTTTTTCCTTCGACCACTGGGTTCTTATCGTTATTGCCACGGTTTTTTATATCTACTTTCGCATACTTCTCACCTTTCTGTTTGTTTTCTTAATTCAATATTGAAAATTTAATCCCTTTATTGAATTTTGAGTATGTATTAATTTAATTATTTAACTCTCGGGTTCACAACACAGCTCGGTTTGTGTACAAAGCTCGGATTTCCCACATAACTACTAAATTATTATTTATCTTTAATCAATTTGTATTTTTGAATATCTTTTTCTAGGTAACCCCAATTGATTTTATATTACTGTATTCATATTCATCTCATCATTAGCTATTCGTACATACTAATATCCCCCAAAATATATAAATTTTCCAAATTTTTAATTAATTTATTAATTCTGAATTTTTATGTTTTGATATTTATTAATTTGCACTCCATTTCCTGCACACTTCGATCTTATTTGTACCTCTTTAGGCGAACCTTAGCAATGATTAATAATATTAATAATAATAATAATAATAATAATAAAAATAATAATAATAATAATAATAATAATAATAATAATAACAATAATAATAATAATAATAATAATAATAATAATAATAATAATAAAACTTACTGAAAATTGTTCTTTGGTGTGGATATAGCGAAATCTCTGGACATAATAAAACATGAGCCACGCTAGGCTGATAACCATGAGCAAAATGAAAGAAATTGATACGAATAGTACGGAGGTTTTACTTAAAAGATTGTCATCATTAGTAGTGTATATTTTTATGGAGATATTGCACACATTTTGATTGCTGATTGGTCCTTCCAATGAGGATTTATTAATTTTGGCCAATAGTTCAGGTGGAATCGTAATTTGACCGCTGCTATTATAGCATCGCTGGACGATTCCTTTGACGATTTCCCATGGCAGGTATATCAGCATCGGAGTTTCTTCTAAACAATTGAGAAATGAAAATTAACCTAAGGCAATATAAAAATTATTAATCGGCCCGCCAGACCGTATGAAAATGACCCCGCATTGAAATCCTATATTGCGGGGAGTAGTGAAAATCATTCAGATCCATCAATCTTTCAAAACTTAAAGGAAAATTTTGCATTATCCCTTAGAAAATTAAATTTTAATTTTTTAAAATTTTTTATCAAGCTCGTAATTAGCGATGCGGAGCGAGAGGGGCGGTGGAATATTGATGATCAATAGTGATGTGACCAGAATCAATATAGATAATGGATTTGGGTTTCCCCTCCTCGCGGATAAATTAATAACTGCAATTATCGGAGATTCTCCTCTCTACCAACCCAGATGGTTTCCATGCAACTGGCAACCATTCGACGCACATCAACGGAATGCATTGGATGGGGCGGGCGGGGGTATAACTTCATGATCGGGAGCTGGATAACCACAATTATGAATACTGTTAACTAAGCAAATCTATCAGATGCAGAATACATCTTTATCACTTAGTATAAAATTAATTGCCATTGGTGGCCAAAGGTATTCATAAAGATTATAAATATAATGCGTCTAGATCAGAGGTGGATAACCTAACACCGTTGAGACTTCCCGCATGTTTTGTAATAAATGTGCGCAAATTTAGAGCAAAGGTTACTTTCCACTCATTTCTTTACACAGAAATCATCCCACTATGTTTTTGGCTATGCCATTTTGTTCAAATCGTGATCATCACAGCTAATTTGTATTTTCGATAACCACAAGATATATAGAACGATATATTAATTGCTTACCGTTATAACAGATTTTTAATTTACGGTTTTTTTCAAGTATAAAAGTTTTATCGGTAGCAATTCCTGACAAGTCTGCTAAAAACTTTCAACAAGTAATTTCAACGAGAAAAAAACTGTTTGAAGTTCTAAATATCTCATTAATGATTAAATAATGCAACTAAAAGTATTGTATCCTTATATTAATCAGGCTACGATTTATATGGTCATTGTGTGATAATAATTATTTCAAATTTTGTTATTTTGTTAACAATTTGCTTATTTTAGACAAATTTTACGCCTAGAATTTCTCATGCGATTAAAACCTTGGAATTGCGAAATTAAGCTAGAATTAACTAAAATTAACTTTCTACACCATTGTAAGGAAGCAAATATCTACCCTAAACCAATTGATAATATCCTTCTACCTCAAATACTTAACCAAGATCATAATATAAAAAGAAATAAAAATATCAAAGAATTTATCATGTCGAATTTAATCCGAAGCTTGTACGGCTAAAGTGATCATGAAGAAAAGAATCAAAGAAACATTTTTCAAACGTGTTTAGTAAACCAGTCAAGAGAATTGGTCTACCAAGTACAAATACATGCATATACCATAGCGGAGGTACATTATTTCTTACGATTTAACAAGATATATTTTTATTTCTTCGCAGCAGGGGGTTATTTTGTTATATACATATCTGTTATATTAATTTATGCAGCTACTAAGGAATCACGGTTTTATACTTATTCTTTTTTTAGTAATTAATAATTACTAAAAAGGTGCTGTTTTCAGATTCAAGTTCAAAGATAATAAATTGAAATATTTATCAAATGGAATCAAGGGCGTACACAGGGGGGATTAGGGGGATAAATCCCCCTGGAATTTCAAAAGGAACTAAAATCAACAGCCACAACTGAACGATCTTTTTCTACGTTTCATAGAATTAAGACTTACTTACGGAACACGACATCAGAACAGAGATTGAATGGCTCAGCTATAATGAGCATTCACGAGAAATTGTGTGTTTCTTTCGACACTGAGAAAGTTTTAGAGGCTTTGGCGAAAAGCCCAAGAAGATTGATACTTTTATAATTACGCTATAAATGTATGACACTATTTCTGATAAATATTAATAAATGCGATAATTTTGTGGTTTTTAAATTTTTCAATGTAAATAAAATTTAAAATATCCAATTCAATTCCGTATTAAAAAAATAAAATGTTAATTTTTCTTAAGTTTGCTGAGTTTTAATTAGCATTGTTTAAAAAATAATTTATTACCTAAGGTATTATACTAATAATTTTTGTTAAGAAATGAGCCTTATTAAATTTTTATAGTTTATAATTTACATGTACAATATATATATATATATATATATATATATATATATATATATACAAAATCAATAAAACCGTTTAATGAAAATTTATTTTAAAAATCCCCCCGAAATATTTTTCTGCGTACGCCCCTGAATGGGATATTAGAAGGGATTTGTAACACTAAAAACATTTATATTTGCTAACTCTCATTTTAGCAACAAAAGTGGAAACTAATTTTTACAGGAGTTAACATTGGTTTTGGCATTATGAAAATAAATTCAATCACATCTACAGGCAAATAAGCTGTATTTCCTCGGAGACGCCGAAAAATCAGGAAAATTAATTCTTTGTTTTATTTTTAAACATTTTCCCAAATTTTCAACAATTCATTTATTCAATGTAAAAAGAAAACAAAAACAGTTCAAAGATGAGTTAAAAATCAAAAGCTCTTTGAATTTTATTCCATTTCATATTTATTGAGTTCTTACCTCCTTTATGGGCACCCAGGGCCGACTTTACGGACAGGCAGAGCAGGCGGCCGCCTGTAGCGGCCGAATGCGTCCCTCGTAATTTTAATACTTGCATGTAAAAATTGTAAAACAATATTTGAATTTTTAAAAAAATATCGTGTGAAAAAATAATAAAAAGAATAATCTCGAAACATCAAAGAGGACTAGAGGAGGCTTGTTCGCACTATTTGGTGTGGGCAGGAAAAAAGGGATTTGCTTAAACGCTCACATTACGATATAGCTAATTGATAAACTATACTGGTTAACTGTAGTATTTATGAATAATTAGCAAATTTGTGTTTTTTGTTATTTTAATTAATTCTATTTGTGTTAGGGACGGCCAAAAAAAATCTTGCCTGTAGCAGCAAAAAGTCTAGGGCCGGCCTTGTGGGCACCGCACTTTCAGTGGAATATTTCATTCAATTCATTTCACGGTTAATAGATTAGTTTTGATTGGTTTATTTATTTATTAATATTCCTTTCGATTGGTTATTGAGCAGATAATATATTGGTTGCCCATTTACTGATCAGCCACAAATAATATATTTAGTATTAATTATTATCTGTTTTCCAAATTAGAAATTACACAACAAAATTTAGTAAAATCAATAAAATAATATTTATAATGTTAATAAATTGTATCGAAGCGCTTAAAGAAAAAATGGTCAACCTACAATAGGATATAAAATAATTAAAAATAATTAAAATTTAATTAAAAATGAAATTAATTATTTGGTGCACAATAATCAATAAAAACCTTGACTGAATGATAGATAAGGGTCTTGCTTGTCTGAAGAATGTGCGTTTCCGTATATAAGAACAGCGGTTGGTGGGTAATGCATTTTTCGTATCTGTCCAAGTTTCGTGTTGAGCGGGCAAGATCCGGACTGGACGAGGGCCACCCATACATTGGTGACAGAATTTATCGTGTCATGACAAGCGGTGTGGATTAAAGGCAGTAAATTGGAACTATTATCTAGTTTCACTGGCAAAGTGGTCAGATGAATTAACTGACCTAAGACCAGATTATTAGAGCGCATCCGAGTAGGAGATTCAGAAGCCTCGGTTTCGTATGGCTGCATTGCATTTTTATCAATCGTAGGAAATCGATATGCGTGCCGAGAATTGGCACCGTTATTGTTGTTATTTGTTGGGCGATTATTTGTTCTCGCCTCTGGAATTAACGGCTTCGAATAGATCGGCTGGTTGTATACAACCTGAGTTATTTTGTGTTTGTGTGATTTGTCGGTTTCTTGAGGTCCGTCTTCATGATACCTGTGGAGATATGTGATTTCAATGTCAACTTTTGTTTCCGGTTTCCCTTCACTGAGCCGTTCACAGATTGTTGACAGAAAGAATAATGGATTGGTTACGATGAGGAAAATTTGAAAAATCCGTATCATGAATCCGTGGCCTTTCATTTGTTGATCTAGAATCGGATGTTTAGAATCAAATAAAGTCAAGCACCACCAGTCGATAGGTAACAAACATCATCATAGTTTATTGAGATAAATTGTTGGAAAATAATTTCAAAACAAAAAAAAAGTGAGAAAGTTACAAATCGTCAGTGAAAGAAATTGATAAGAGAATAATCGATAACGAGTGCTAGAATTTATTATGAGGTAATAACAGACTTGCAGAATATTCAACACACGCACATCTTCACAATATGCCTGCCTTCGTGTATGTGTGTCCGAGAGGATTTTCTTCCCTCGCTCAGACCACACCTAAGGAGAAATAAGGAGTACAAACTGTAAAAACCGCAATGCACACACGCAAACAAAGATTGCAATTCTCTGTACATACTCAATCTGTGCAAGTTGCTCAATGCGTCACAACAAAGATTTACATCGTCATCGGATAAAATGAACCAATCACGTATAAGGAAAATTAAATGCCACTCAATTATATCTAATAATTAATATTTTATTATTATGACATATGATTCACTAATTTGACATATATCCTCATGGTATCTTATCATTTCCATAATTTCCCCTGCAATTAGCCCTTTGTTCTTTCCTTATCGCAAATCTTTATATCATCGGTAAATTGCGTTTACATGAACTCACTAAATATATATACACTAAAAGTCAAGAAATAAACCACCCTTTCAATACCCCTTGAAATGAAGTACCCTTAATAATAAAGATGTCGCAGAAATTGTCAGCCTGCATTGAATATTGTGAACAGTGTATTCTAATTAATATTTTCAATATTGATGATAACGAAATAGACTGAGCATCAATGATTGGCATCACTGATCAATGCTTAGTAAATGAAATCAAGCTATCATTCAAACAGATTTCACAAAACTGATCGCACTCACGAACCAACGCACGCCCACTCACGCAGAGACCACACAAATTAATAGAAACAAAAACAAACCCTGACAAAAAGAAAATGTTAACAACTGCTAACCTGAACGTTCACAAATAGCGAGACTTAGCAACAGCCGCGTATAATAATATTTCCCAATAAATAAATTAAAATCATATATAATTGATGCAAAGAAATTCGATTACACTCAATTAATGCCCCAGATTCCCTATAATATAATCATTGCCATTTCATTCGGCTGTTATAACGTCTGTTTCCGGTCTCCATCTCATGTATGACACCAGATGCAACTCAATTAAATGTTAAAATAATTTAACAAAAACTAAAATTTCCCATTTTAACTCAAATATTGTTTCTTTGCTTCTTCAACCAAACACAAAAAATATTCTTACTATACATTTCCCATAATAATTATGATAATAATTTCCAGTAGAGTTAGACAAAAAATGTAAATTAAACTTAAAAACAAATTCTATTTACTCACTTATTAAACTAATAATATCACAATTTGAATTAGATATCAAATTTACAAGATCAAATTTGCGAAAATTTATATAGATTACAATCAGAAATAATTGATGCGGTGAAACAAATTTCATGAACAGAAATATGGGATATTATCAATAAATTCTTTAAGATATTACATAATAATTTATTAAATTGAAATATTTTTAATATATAAAATTATTGAAACTAATTTTGTAATCACATCCTTTGTTTTTTAATTAAATTTTATGTTTGCATTAAAAAAACTCATCGTTTATATATTACTTTTCAAAAGTTTTATAGAGTATTTTTGTATTTAATATTGATCAAAATTTAGGTCTGAAGTATACCAATTGACAAGTGTTTTGCCTAAATGGTGATACATAGTGTTAGATGTTGTGAAAATATCTTCGTTTAGTTCAAAATCGTTAGTCATTAAAATTAGTCAATATAATAATAATAATAATAATAATAATAATAATAATAATAATAATAATAATAATAATAATAATAACAATAATAATATAATTTAAATAAATAACTATGTAAGCCAATTTATTCATAAAATAAAATATTTAAACCTAAAATAGGTCCTGGTCACACAAGACTTTAGCTTTCTTCTTCTTCTATGATTGATCTTTACTTTCACGCGACAGTGTAAAAATATTTATTTATTTAAACGAATTTCTCAAATTTTCAATTTTAATTTGTGATTATTAATAATTGAATAGATCCAAATAAGAACTTTTTATGTATATCTAAACAAATTTTTTTAAAATATTCTAAAATTCAATTTGCATTTTATAAATAAATATATAATTGAAAATATATATAAAATCTTTGAGATTCTTTTATTAAAATTTGGATTTTCAATATTTTTCACGTCTGAGGCTAGTTTAGATAAACTTTAAAATCTAATTTTTGTCGATAGCGAAATCATTTATATAAATATAATTCTTGTTAAATTTGGTTTTTAAGTGATCAGGACCTATTTTTGGTCGTGATATTTCATTTTTAATTTTATGAATGAACATTGCGGCAATTGGCTAACATAGTTATTTATTAAAATTACATTTCCATAATAGATTCCGCTATCTATAAAATAAGATTTTAAATTAAAATTTTTATTATTATTAAAAGATAACGCCAATAAATAACTTTTCGTAAATAAATTTGGCAACGATTTAATTATTATTATTATTATTATTATTATTATTATTATTATTATTATTATTATTATTATTATTATTATTATTAATAATAATAATAATAATAATAATAATAATAATAATAATAAAAAATTATAACTAATTAAAAATTTTAACTCAACCTAGTACCGAACTTATTCAGTACGAATACATTCAAATATTTTCAATTACGTCACCAGCTTGATCTATGGTCATATTAGACTGTGACATTTATTATCATTAGACCACTGATAAATCTGATTTTTCATTATTCTTCTAATAATGATATTGACGATCATCATCAGCACTGTGCTTGGGATCCTATTCCTCCTCGTGGCCATACCTTTCATTTTACACATTATTGACCAAGACAAGGATTCAAAATATGGAGCAATTTTTACGGTGGAAAGTAATTTTAATAATATATAAGTTAACTTTTATAATAATAATAATAATAATAATAATAATAATAATAATAATAATAATTATTATTATTATTATTATTATTATTATTATTATTATTATTATTATTATTATTATTATTATTATTATTATTATTATTATTATTAAATACGTCATTTTCATTTAATTTTTTAGGTCCCTACTATACAATCAAATATTTTATATTTTTGCTGGTATTGAAATTGAGGAAACTCCGCAGTCACCAACAGACGCCACAAGTGTTCGACATCAATGAAAAGCAACACCTGAAATCTATTGAGAAACCTCAGCCTTTGAATGGGGAACACGTGAGTAATTTCAACATCTTTATGATTGAACCTGAAATATAAAGATAAAAATTATTAAAAGATAAGGCCAATAAAAAAACTTTGTACGATATATTTCGACAGCATAACTGTCATCTTCAGGTACAATTTCAGGTTGGTTATCTTTTAATTAAATCGTTGTCAAATTTATTTAATTATTTATATATATATAAATTATTATATTTATAAAAATTTTCTGATATTTATTTTTCACTACATTGTTTAATATCAACTAATGATATATACCATTTTGTTAGGCCATTGACTCAGTGTATTTCTACTGCACCGGTGAATTGTTACGGAAAGAGTCAACAAATCGGAGCAGTGTAGACATCGTCATAAGAATGGCTAGAAGGACAGACCGAGTAAACGAATTTTGGATGGTCATCAAACAAGACCAAGAAAAGTTACTTGTACACCCGAATTGTCCAGAAACATTTATTGCTAATTGTTCTCCAAGCGGATGGAATTCCATCGATGGTTTGTCCGTGTCTTGTGATAGGCCTCATGAAAAGTGGACTGTAAAATACCATGGATGGCTAAAGTTAGTCAATTATTTGTAGTAATTAAATTTTTTCACTTATTCTATCTCAGAAATTGAAATTCTTTTCATTTCACCGTTTTAATATTCTTTGATAATAAAAGTCATGGATACCAAATGGGTAATACCAATGCTGTCACGATTTCGGTAAATGTTAGTAATTCCTTTGCCTTGCAACTATTCTCAAAAATATCTTGATTGAAAACCTGTCTACGTTAACTCCAATCAACATTTCACCTACTTTCATAGTTCTTAGTTCTACATAGCAATATTTTACATCATTACTTGTTTCAATAGTCCAATACTTCCAATCCATGCACAATACCATCACAACAGAATTAGCGATTTTTTCTCTGACTTATCTTCTTAACGTTTTCGATGTTTTTTTGATGATTTCTTTTCTGAAGTGCTATGAAATGAATGCTTAATAAGATATATTTGTCAGGTTGGAAATACTTTAATAAATTTTGTGTTCAATTTATAAATTTATTATTTTAGAGAGGTTGGATCAGTGGACTCACATGTGCATGTCAATTTAAAATTATGGTAATAATATATTATTATTATTATTATTATTATTATTATTATTATTATTATTATTATTATTATTATTATTATTATTATTATTATTATTATTATTATTATTATGATTATTATTATTTTTATTATTATTATTATTATTATTATTATTATTATTATTATTATTATTATTATTATTTTTATTTATATTCAATTTATATTAGCTTCCGGGCATTTTCTCACATAGTAGACTCACATAAAGACGCCTGTGATGAACTAACTGCAGATTCGATTGCAAGAGAAAGATGGAATCAACAATTTTTCGACGATTTGAAAAAGTAAGAAAGATAAAAGAGCGGTTTGACTTATAATGGATAAAATGCACAGTTTTGCAGAAAAGAATCAGAACCATTATCAGCAGTGGGGAGGATATTCGGGGAATTTCGTTCTCAACAAGCGAGACATCTATCAGCTGAAAAATGGTAAAGGTTATCGAGATCACAGCTTCGGTAAACAAATTTAAATATTATTTCAAATAATTTCATATTTTCTAAAAAATGTCTAGGAACAAGGAATTGGAACCAATATCAAAGATATGGAGTAATATTTGGTCATCTACAGGTAGGAACTTCGAGAGATTTCAATGACCTTTATTGTTACATTTTAGAATGGAGCGTGTTTCAGTTTGGGCAGTGTCTGTTGCAGGGAAACACTAAGCCAGTAAGTTGTTTGGTTATTAGCAAATTTGGAATGGGTCATTTCGGTTGATGGTGTATTTTGTTTACTCATTATTGTACCATTGACCTTTGACCTTCACACGTATTTTCTACTGGCATATGAGTGGATATTACAGTACAATTTTAAGTTCTTAATAGTAATACAATATTTAATAATAATTTTTAATAATAATAATAATAATAATAATAATAATAATAATAATAATAATAATAATAATAATAATAATAATAATAATAATGATTATAAAAACAATAATAATAATAATAATAATAATAATAATAATAATAATAATAATAATAATAATAATAATAATAATAATAATAATGATTATAAAAACAATAATAATAATAATAATAATAATAATTATTATTATTATTATTATAATTATAATTATAATTATAATAATAATTATAATAATAATAATAATAATAATAATAATAATAATAATAATAATAATAATAATAATAATAATAATAATAATAATAATCCTTTTTTGTTAAAAATGAAGTTTAGATAGCGGTTGGGTCAAAGGTCAACTGGAAATGACCCAAACATATTTACTGGGGAAATAACCAAACAAAATATTATTTTGCAAGTACCCCCTCCCTATTTCTCCTCATGAAGATTAAGGCATTTTGCAGGAATTATCATGTTTATTGGTAAAGATATAACTCCTGAAAAATTATGTATTTTATTATGCCAGATACCCCCTCCCCCTTTCTACTTAATTTTCAATTTGATGATCAAAACTAAAGATTAACAATGTATTTCAGCGTTTCCCAAAGTTTTTTCACCGCGGCACCCTTTTTGATTTCAAATTTTTGACGGAACCCTTATATACTAATATATTCGAATTTTAATTTTAAATATTAATATGAGCTATATATTATAGAAATATCTTCGGCAGTCTTTTCAGCAGTAGGTGCACTTATTGAACTGTTTTTCTTTTTCAAAGTCCCTTCTTTTAACCAACGATCCATAATCACAAAAATTTGGGATAACTATATTCACAAAATTTATCGATAATCAAAAAATACTCATACGATTATTTTCAAAATTTGAAAAAATTACTTACCTTTTTATCAAATATTATTAAATGAAATTTTAAATTCGTAATTTTAATGCGTATTTTAAAACAATATAATTAAAAACTGTGGTTTCCCTTTTTTTTATTGACTTAAAAATCTAAAACGGGAATAAAAATATTGTTTGCACAATGTAAATGTTGCCAGATCTAGGTTTTATAACAATACTTTGTACTGATGATGCTGAATGAAATGGAATTGGGACATATAAAATAGAATGGATATATGTTTTTTGAGGCAATATCAAATGGAATCGAAAAAGAATTTTAAATTGGATTCGTATGGAATCGAAAATTATTTATAAAGATTTTTTGGAAATATATTTACAAAAAGTTCGCGGAACCCCTGCTATCAGTTCGCGGAACCCTAGGGTTCCGCGGAACCCACTTTGGGAAACGCTGATGTATTTCAATTATTTGGTCGGCGTAATTTTTCTGACTCAAGTCTGAATGTAGAATTTGGCCTCTCTGGAATTGATACGTTTCCGTTTAATCTAGCATCAGATTCGGCTACCTTATCACTCCTTATGGAGAGATTCGGAAAATCACAACTCACAATTTTAATCTATGGGAACAGTTTCTTTGCTCTCCCCCAAAATCGAAAATACTGATTGACTTCACTGCAGGAGATTCGTACACATTGGAAGTGGCCCAATCGGCCGAGGTAGATTTCAATATGAATTTAGGAACATCTCTGATCATTGAGAGATTTGCCAATTTCAAATTGAATGGAATTTCTGGGAAAGGAGTTGCTGAATTTTGTGCAAGGTAGAGAACGTTTGTTGAATTCCCATTGAATTTGAAATGAATTCAGCGATGCAGTTCCGCGATATAGACAGATTAAGCCAGCATCGTTAGGAGATCTAAACTCAAATTTTCCGAAATCGAGTACAAAACTCTGCTTGTCTCTGGAAAACGAAGAATGCAGAGATCGGAACGTATCAGGAGGCAAAGGATCACAACTCGCTGATTTAGTTCAAATGAGAAATTGGATCAAAGAAGTTGGGTATAATCTTCGCATTTTGTATTTACTTTTCCTTAGATAAACATCCCAACCGGGTTCGTTGTGACGACGGAGTCATATAGATCATTTCTCAAGGTTAGCATTATTATTCTCGGTTTTATGCTAGCTTGCCAACGTATTCTATAATCCAAATGTTCTAAAAACTTTTATATAATGAAAAGCCTTTCCCCTCGACTATATAAAAAATGTGACTGTAATATATCGTCTCAAGAATTATTCATATCAACCGTTCCTACAGGCTGATCCATAGATTGTATAGTGCAATCGCTGCTTCTTTCTCCAAGGACACGTACGCTGTAAGACGCAGGTTAGAACCTATAAGCTTAAAACCGAAATGATTTCTCTTAAAAGTGAAAGTTAACTGTGTAGATATTCGATTTCTGAGGGGTCTTCAAACATGGTTTCAATTCTTTTCAATATAAAGAGGAATCAATTGCGAATAAAAATCTTTGAAGATGTAAGGAGAGTAATTCAAAAAAGTTTAGCTTTTACTTTCAATTTTATTTTTGAAATCAAAATTACAAACACATTTAAAATTTTATTAATTATTAACAAAAGGTTTTCTAGGAGGACCGCTTGCAAAATTAGCATTGATGAAGGGGTTCATCGAATCTCACTACGAGTTTCCTTTAAAATTAATTAATTTTATTCATTTTGCCAAAGGTTAATTACTCCATACTCATATTTATTGTGGTTTTCCTTATCCATCACATAGTCACAATATCTATTGGGATTTCCTTTCATTTCATGGCCTCATAGTTCTTTGAGATTTTTCATTGGATTTGCATTTGAGTGAGAGGGATTAATGTTTTCCCAACCCTTTACACTCCAACTCATTGACCCTTTACACCGAAATAAATATTTGTTTTGAGACCAGTTGAGTTATGTTAAAAGAAAGGATCTCAGCTTGAAAGCATAAACTAATTGAAGAAGATTAAGAACACTACGGAACGACAAACCAGAACGTTATTAAACTTACCTTTGTACTAATTTGTTTGAAAGACCTTCCAATAAAGATGCTACTCGTTTACGTTTAATTACAAACAAAAATTTTGAGGGTTCCTTTTTACTTTTACTTTCGGTGCTAGAAGATTAATATAGACCTCCAATACCTTTCAAAGATTGTCCAGTCGGGTTATACATGTAAATGAGGCGTTTTTTATATTAATGCTTGCCAAGCAAAGAACAATTGACTCAAGTATTTATCCATTGTAAAGGGCATTGAGAAGTGACTGTATTAAAGTATATTGATTAAGCACTGTTAAAATATTAATTTTCATTTAGACTAATAAAGATATTCGAAGGGCGTTAGACATACTGTCCAAGGAGCTTAGGTGACGCACTTTTGATTGAATGCAGTTAATGATTATTTAGAGGGAAAGAATTTCATGAGTTGGGGGTATTGTGCAACGAGATAATGGTAAAAATAACAAATGGAAAGATTTCCGAAGACATCCGAAATGCAATTATCAAAGAATTTCAACAGAATTTCAATGGTGACTACCAAACTCAAAGCTTTTCAATCAGATCATCAACAACAAGTATTATATCATTCTTTTTCTTCTTCATCATCATCTTCTTTATATTATTATTATTATTATTATTATTATTATTATTATTATTATTATTATTATTATTATTATTATTATTATTATTATTATTATTATTATTATTATTATTATTATTATTATTATTATTACTACTATTATTACTATTATTATTATTATTATTATTATTATTATTATTATTATTATTATTATTATTATTATTATTATTATTATTATTATTATTATTATTATTATTATTATTATTATTATTATTATTATTATTATTATTATTAGTATTATTATTATTAATATTATTATTATAAGGACTTTTTTGTTTTTCACCTCTGATTTCTTTATAAGTGACATATTATTATTATTATTATTATTATTATTATTACTATTATTATTATTATTATTATTATTATTTCTAATTATTATTGTCATCATTAATTATGTAGCCGAAGATGCTGCAGAATCTTCAAGTGCAGGTCAAATGGCAACATTCCTTGGAATAATGGGTTTGGAAAATGTTATAAGAAAATGATTTTAATAAAACTAACAAAAGTATTTATCATAGGTACTAGAAAGTGTTAAAAAGTGCTGGGCATCTCAATTCAGTGTAACCGCAGTGACTTACAGGATTCGTAATGGACAAATAGTCAACTGCCCAATGGCTGTGGTAATTATGGAAATGGTTCAGTCAAACTCGTCTGGTAGATTGTATGAAATACGTTGTAGTTATATTGTTTCTATTCAGGTGTCCTGTTTACTGTCAATCCAATAACTGGAGATTCTACAAGAATGATCATAAGTGCTGCATTTGGACTAGGGGAGGTGCTATTCATAGTCATTTGTATTTTGAGGAAATTAATCTCAATTCTTCTTTATATATATTTCACAAACTTTACTAATACACCTATCTCCGAAATTTTGATACAAGTGCAAAAGAATTTGTTCTAAACCAACAACATTGAACTGCTAAAGCGCGTAAAGGAAAAAAGAAGAAAATACATGACAATTACCGTATTTTGCGGTGTATTTAAATACAAGTTGAACTAATACAAAGCAGCGACTTACATAAAATTAAGTTTTTTATCTACCGCATGTTTATATTTTTGCATGAGTGACACTGAAAGACATAAACAACACACACGTTTTTAATAACATTTATTACAGTTGACATACATTAATCTAATATCGGATAATGCTGGGGACGGAATTTGCATCAGCTTCAAACTTTTGCATGCGACTTATGTGATAATTTCTTTTGAAAAATAGTTAATTTACGTAGGTGCGACTAATACCACGATGCAAATTATAAACAGAAAAATACGGTATGAAAGCTAATTTCAATGGGCTACATTCGCCTTTGGGTTATGTAACCCTTGAAATTAAGGATTCAGTTGGCTGGCGGGATTTATTCTTGTCCGTGACCATGAAGGACCATAGGTAATCAATTAGGTTAGGGGTTCAATGGATTAATAAAGGGGAATCTATGTAAATTAAATTCTCCACATGGAGGGAGATACTAAGATAAACCTAGATTTGGTGTTTATCAAGAGTAAAATTAAAAAAAGATATGGTAAAATTATCAAATAATTTCCTTAAACTTCTAACTACTTAAACAACGTAAATCAAGCTGACATAGATTTCCTTGGAAACTGAAATATATAATTTATAAATCACATTCATTTTTTTCAGGTCATAGTGTCAGGTAAGGGCGAAACTGATAATTATGAAATTGAAAAATTACCAGATGGCACTTTAAAAATAGTGTCGAAAATACCCGGAAACAAAAATCTAAGACTAGATGTAGATCAAAGTAAAGTTAATTTTAATTTTAATTTAATTACTTATTATTAGATGATGAAGGAGTCGTGGAAAGAGAAGTGTCAAATCCTACTGACCTAAGCCTATCTGACAATGATGTGCTGAGACTAGGCAATATAGCGACTCTCGTAAAGTTTTATAATAATAATAATAATAATAATAATAATAATAATAATAATAATAATAATAATAATAATAATAATAATAATAATAATAATAATAGTAATAATAATAGTAATAATAATAATAATAATAGTAATAATAATAATAGTAATAATAATAACATTTACAAAATATATTTATCAGATTGAGAAGTGCTATGGAGAACCTTGTGATATTGAGTGGGCCGAATCTGAGGGGAAAATATTTATTTTACAAGTAAAAAATATATAAATTAATTTTAAAATATTAAAATAATTATGTAGACTCGGCCAATTACAAATCTCAATATCGAGACGGATGAAGAAATCATGAGAGAATTCGACACGGCAATTTCCTATGATGAAGAATGTTTGACCACTTCGAATATTGGGTTAGATTTTGTAGTTGTAAATGGTTGTTTAATTGTTTTAAGAGAAATGATGCCTATGGCTACGACTCCTCTGACGCTTTCTATTTTCGGATCTGCGATAGACAAGAGCTTCCAATCGACCATGCTGAAGACTGGTATTCTGTCTCGATACCTTATTCCTCGTCGTTTCGTATGCAGTTACAGCAATAATCTATTCCTGAATCTGCATGTAAGTGTCATTGTCATTAATTAAGTCCAGGTCAAGAAGTAATCATAGGATCTATCTCTGATATCTGATGAGAAGGATTATGATATGTTATTCCTGTCCATTGTTGGAAGGGTTTTATCGAAACCTTCTAAAGAAGATCTTTTGAGATTTACTGGTTCAAAATCTGTGTTTCAAAGAATTTGTATATTTGCTAGAAAGCTTTGGGTATGAGTTAAAGTTATAATTTTTACAAATTATTGTTATTAAGATAATGAGACAGGGGAGAAGTCGAACATTGGATTGGGAGAAGAGGTTTTTATTGGGTTACAGAGTTCCATTGAAAAGCAACGCTAGCAGGCAAATGAGCGCAATAATGAACCAAATAAATGATTATTACTCCGTAATTAAATATTTATTTCTTAAAATTATATTTCCTTTAAGTGCTGGCATGATACCATACAAAATACGGCATGTTCCGCGATGTGGAATCTGATATTATTGAAATGTCTGAAGGGCGATAAAGGATGGGAGAATGATATTTTCTCCAAGCTCGCCTCCTTGTTATCAAATTGTTCAAACGTCATAAGTGCAGATGTACCAAACACTTTGAAAGTAAGTGTGATTATTATTTGAATTAAATTATCGCCATGTTGAAATATTTTCACGGCTTTTCCTACATCATGAGCGTTCTCTACTTTTACCTCTTTTCACCTTAAAAGGCGTCGAGAGAATTATTAGTCGATTTTATTTTAAAAAAAAGGCAAATTAAATAATTATTGTCATCAATCATGCCATTAGTAAAATACATCAAGCCCCATTGAAATAAATTCCGCTATAATTCAAGTTGATACATAAATCAACTTGTCGGAATTTATTTTGTGAAAAAATAAATGCATTTCAGCCATTTTTTAAATGGCTGCTAAGTAAGTTATTTTTTATAGCTATAAAACTTAAAGTTAAAAAATTTTAAGAGTTGAATTATGATTTCATAAGGAAATATGATCATAATTCAAGCTCTTAAATATAACTTTGATCAACTATTTCATATATATTATTATAAATAATATTTAGGAAATTAAGTAACAATAACTAATCTCCAAAAATATGTATTTTTTCGGATATTATTCAAAAAATGTGAGTTAAATTATTTTTGAAGTTATAAAAATTATTATTTGCATTAAATTATATTTTTTATACATATTTTGTAAATAATCATTGATTATGTACACAAAATAATTTGGTTTATGATTATTTTTTAAAACTTACCAATATAATTTAAAAATTTATGCTTTTTTTCGGATTTCAGGTTTTGCTTTTTTTTGATAGAAATATCTGAAATATTAAATTAATTTTAGTTTTAAGGGTAAACCTTATGAAAATACATCCTCATTTACTCGAAATTTCCTAGTAAAAACCTAAAAATTTAAATTAAAAATTTTTTCCGCCATTTTTCTTTCTAAATTATCTCAAAAATGTCTATAAAATTATTTATTATAGGGGTTTTTTCAACTTCGGATGGCTACATGTTAAAAGTTTGCATGCATGTTTTATTATGGGTTGTGTTAATGTGCATTATTTTATTTCTCTGTCACTTTTTCTGTTTCTATAGTGTAGAGTTTGTCTCATTGACTATTTTACAAGCAACCTCAAGGTGAGTTGGTGTGTTTATATGCTATAAATTTATTGATTTTCTTTTTATATTATAGGTGATTTATCTCAACTTCGCTTGGTGTAGGATTAACAAGCTTGACAGGCTGCTGTCATGCATGTCAATTCTAAAACACTCTTTGTATATGAATAATTAAACATTGAAAAATTACCATTATTATTGAAGGATTAAGTTAAACAATAGTGAATATTAAAGGTGACTCGCCTTTAATGGCGACCGTACACTACTCCACACACATTTCTCCTAAATAAAAAATAAAATAAATTTTATATTTTGGTGACTCACAGTGTGAATAAACAAAGTTTTTTCTGTCCTTCTAGCCATGTGATGAGTAAAACCGGTTCAAATTAACTTTGGCAGTCCATGATCCGGTATTGCGAGTATTTGTATATGTAAAGCGTAGACATCAACTGGAGGCAGAGAAAAAAATATTCGTATTTCCGTAAACATAAGGTTAAGGCATTTTAGGGGCAGACGTTTATATTCTCTAAGCGATTCGAAAAGATACGGAACACCGTCAACATTTCTCGGCATTTCATTATATTTTGCAAGCTATGATGTTTAAATTATCTATCACAATATTGTAAATATATAAAGTTTAGTTTTTTGAAAAAAAAATACCTTACCCCGATTTTTACTACTAGTGTCTCACCTGGTTTTAAAGTCATGAGACATTCTGGTGAGTTTAGTAAAGACCTATATAAAGTTTTTTGGTTATTGTGTTAGACCAAATTTGCATTTAAAAAAGTTTTCTATGGGGTCACCTGCCTTATTAAAGCAATAAAGATTTTTAGTATCAATTGTAACTATTGCTATTAAGACAATTTATTGCGTGGATTTTCATGTCATTTGAATATAAAGAACACGAGGAGTCAGAAAGCGAATTATTTAATTATTTAATTACGATAAAACATTTATCGAAAAAATAACTAAAAATAATAATTGTGAAAATTTTCAGAGAAATATGTTAGGATAATTTTGTAATAAATCGTTCGGATGAATTAAAAATATTATTATTTTTATTAAAGTTTAATTTGTGTTGATTAATAATGACAATACAAGCCGTATCTGTCTGCTTTATTACCTGAGAATTTTCGATTATGAAACAATTCTGTTCAATCTAATTCAGAACTTAACTGAAATGCTAATTGTTCGCCTCTGATTTTTTTGGTATTTTCATTGAATATAAATCTGGTAAAATATTTAATTAAATTTAAATTTAAAATTTTTGAAAGTTTTCAAAATATTTTTTAAAAACAATTTTAAATCTCAGAATTGAATATTTTCTTTTTCATTCTTCCGATTTTAATATTTAAATTTAATTTTCAAAGTTATCAATTTTTTCTCTTTTTATAAATTTATAAAATTCTTAAAATCTTAAAAAATTGTGAATTGCTCTAAATTATTCTCGAATTTTTTGAAAGAATTAAAATATATTCCAACAAAGTCAACAAATATCCGGTTGGCGATTTCACTGAGATCTTCATTTTATTTTATCATTGGCTTTGATCCTTGTTGATATTTTCCTCGCCTTGGACTGAAGCCGAAGATATCGCAGCAGGATCCAGATGTTCCTTATTCTTCAGAGCGAATACCTGACGATTCTTTGCATAGTTCAAGTTTTTGTTAGAGAATATATTTTTTGGCGGCTGCCTCAATGACTATGGTTAGTGTGCTGTACGAATTGAAAGACCAACGAGTTTTTTTTTGTCTTTGATTATTGTAATTATTTGAAAATGATTATTGTTACTACCACAGCCTCATGGTGCTATCGGTAAGTTTGGATGCTTATTATATTTCCCAGTCACTTCAACATAGAAAGGATAACATTTTCTTTAAGCTTCATTATAACAAAGAGTACATAATTTCTTTTTGATGAATGCATTAAATTGGGTCTTGCTACGCTCCAACTAGTAAGAAGACCTGCGGCGGTCACAGACGACAAAGGTGACAGACAGTATACATGCTAAATAAAACATAAATCTTTGACTACAAAATATAAAATTAAAAAATAGCAAAAGATTCGGAATTAAACAAGTATTATTATAAAGTTTTCTCTCTAATTGCAGAACATTTCCAGAGCTCTAGCAAACAATGAAGACACAAAAGAAATTTTTCTTTCCGAAGATGATGAGGTTAATGAAATATTCTAAAATCTTTAATTCAATTGTAAAATAGACATGTTTAGATTGGCTCAACGATTCAAATAGTCAGGAGGCCGGAGAACTTTTTCAAGAATTCCTTGACCTACACGGTCATAGATGTATCCGTGAAGTAGAAATAATTGAATTTCTTTCTGTCAATTTAATAAAATTCAGGCGGAATTTATTGAGAAGTCCTGGAAAAAATGCCCAGAAAAAGTCATATCAGTTATAAAGGTAAAAAACTAGATCCTATTCCATGTTTTACTAATAACCTTCAGGCATTATTGGCAACCTTGAATCCGACTGAGCCCAAGGAGACTGTGGACATTACCGCAGAATCAGCCGTCGATAGTTTGAATGTTAATTGTGGATACATTAAAAAGTAAGAAATTCAAATAATTGAAAAGATAACATTATTTAACAGAAAAATAATGAAATGGATACTCGTGAAGGCTCGAGAAGGAGTTCGGTCGAGGGAATGGGGTAAATCCATATCAATCCAAATGAGCGACGTTTTCAAGGAGGCATTTGAGAATTTAGGAGATTTGATGGTTAAAGAAAATATTCTTCCGAACTCGGAATTGCTATATTTCTTTACATTCGATGAACTTGTTTCCGTTCTAGTAACTAAAGACGAGAAGATATCAAATGTATTGGGAAGGTTCAGTAATTTATTTTTGAAAAATATTAATAATAATAATAATAATAATAATAATAATAATAATAATAATAATAATAATAATAATAATAATAATAATAATAATAATAATAATAATAATAATAATAATAATAATAATAATAATAATAATAATAATAATAATAATAATAATAATAATAATAATAATAATAATAATAATAATAATAATAATAATAATAATAATAATAATAATAATAATAATAATTTAAGGGTCCATAGAAGAAAAAAAATTTATCCTGATCAAATGACAACGTGCCTACCAGAATTATGCTTTGGTTCACCTTATGAATCGTTGGTAAGTTAAGGAGGAAAGCAATATTATCTGATATTATGTAAACGATTTAGGATCCTAATGTGCAAAATAGAAATCAGGAAAACGGTGAAATAAAATTGACTGGTTTGCCAGTCAGCCTCGGTAAGATAAATGCAATTTGTCGAGTCATATCAACTTTAGAAGAAGCTGCTGAAATTCAGGTTAATTTTATTATATTTACCTGCATTATTTTATGACATGTTTAGCGAGGGGAAATCCTTGTAGTTCCGTATACGGACGTTGGCTGGACACCGTACTTTCCACTTTTAGGAGGTTTAATTACTGAAAAAGGCAGCATTTTGTCTCATGGTTAGTTGAGGCCATTATTTACAAATCTAATCTGTCTTGTTAGGTGCCGTCGTGGCTAGAGAGTACGGGCTGCCTTGCGTGGTTGGCTGTATTGGGGCAACGCAAGTATTTCAAACTGGTATTTAAATTTCCAATTGTGATAAATAAAATATCCTGCCTTAGGAGATGAAATCGCCCTCAATGCCACAGAAGGGACTGCAACGAAAATTAATTGCTGTCGGTGATTTTCCAGCTATGAAACTGTGTCTATCATTGAATATTTTTCACTAATGCAAATACTATAATATATTTATTTTTGTAATAAAATCTGATTTTTGTCGTTATAAAATCGTCGCTAATATTGTATAATATAATGTATGAAAGGTTAATTGTAATGTCAAACTAAATATATTCCAAGAACATAAAATAAATCCTAAATTAGCATAATTTTTAACACATGACCAAGCCTAGGCGCCTTTTTTAGCTTAATTGATCAACATTATTCAAGCAAGCGAGAATCCTGTCATGCGCAAAACCAGCTGGAATTCGGACAATAACATTATATTACTTTGAAACATTCTCCATCATCATCATTATCATATTATTATTATTATTATTATTATTAATATTATTATTATTATTATTATTATTATTATTTTTTTTTTTTATTATTATTTTTATTATTATTATTATTTTTATTATTATTTTTATTATTATTATTATTATTGTTATTATTATTATTATTATTATTATCATTATTATTATTATCATTATTATTATTATTATTATTATTATTATTATTATTATTATTATTATTATTATTATTATTACTATTATTATTATTATTGTTGTTGTTGTTATTAAAAGTAAATGATAAAAATGTATTAAAAATTTTCGATTATAAAAAATCTTTTTCAATTTCTTGTTTCAAATTTTACATTAACATTCAATATTAATCTTAGAACGAGTTAAATTATTTTAATATTTCATATTATAAATCTACAGACTCATTACATAAAGCAATATTAAAACAAATTCCATTTGGAAATTATTAAAATGTTAGAATCTATATATTTTTCTCACAGCAAATATGTCTATTTTTACCGCAGAATTCTGAAAGGGTTTTGAGTTGCTTCAACAAACAGATGAAGTCACTACGGGCCTTAACAATGGCATCAATTTTTTTATCTAGTTTGGAAAAGAAAATTGCTTCTTTCCAATTTGAGAAACCCTTTTTTTATAAAAGGTATGTGGATGATATTTTTCTTGTATTTGAAAATCAGAAACATGTAGAGCCGTTTTTGCATTTTATGAGCAGTTTACATTATAAAAATATTGTATTCATATGTGAAACGGAGAGAAAGTCATCGATTGTATTTTTGGAATTGTTAATTCAAAGAAAAGATAAACATTATGAGACAGAGATTTATAGGAAACCAACTGAAACTGGTCTTTATACTTCTCCAGAAAGCTTTTGTGAATTTAAATATAAGAGAAATATGGTGAAAGGATTGATTTATCGTTCATGGGCTTTATCTTCTACTTTTGCTAATTCGGTAAAAAGTGTTGATAAATTGGTTGAGTTGTTGATAAAGAATGGATATTCTAAATCATTTTTATTGTTGATGATAAAAGAGATTGTCGATAAATTGATTAATAATCCTAAGGATTCATGTTTGCGAAAGTCTGAGTGTAATTTGACAAATAAATATGAATTGAGTGTTGACCTAAATAATAGTAAAAAGGTATATAAAAATAATGAGCCTAAATCTGTATTAGTATTGCCGTACTCTGAAGGTTTTAAAATTTATAAGAGGAAGTTAAGTAAGTAGATGAGAAATTTAGAGTATAAGATCGTTTCTAATGTGTGTGAGGTATGCAATATGTTTATTAATAAATCAAAAACTCCGGTCGGATGGTGTTCTAATCTCGTTTATCAATTTGCATGATACATACATTGGAGAGACTTCCGTTATCTCAGTACAATAGAAGCTGTAAAAGTAAAATAGAATGTCTGATTTTAAAATTTTGTTGAAAAGTTTTAATAGTTATTGGGAACTTGCAATATGTGAGGCATTGTTGATAAGTTCACTAGATTCAAAGATTAATGTTCGTAGATCTATGTCTAAGAATGTTTTGAATAATTTTAAACAGTTTGAGTATGTTAAATTGTGATAAATTAATGTTTTTTTATTGTTTAAAATTTTTTTAAAAATTTTAATATTATTTGTAATAAGTCTAATTAAAATTAATAAAATTAAATTTTTAAAATGTTTCATTATTTTAATATTTTATTTCAAACAAGTTAAAAAAGTTTAATATTTATATAAAAAAATTTTTTTAATTATATAAATAATCCATAATATTTGAGTTGGTTTTCGGTACCTGAAGATGAACTGATTAAACTGACGTACGAAGAGTATTTTCTTCGCGTTTTTCTTTTATCTTCTTCTTCTTTTTCTTCTTCTTCTTCTTATTATTATATTTATTATATTTATTATTATTATTATTATTATTATTATTATTATTATTATTATTATTATTATTATTATTATTATTATTATTATTATTATTATTATTATTATTATTATTATTATACTTATTATTATTATTATTATTATTATTATTATTATTATTATTATTATTATTATTATTATATTAAGAATAATAAATTGAAATATTCAATTTAAAAATATTTTTAAAAGACAAAATTAATATAAAACGTCATTTAAATGTTTAGCAATTTCGAGTTTCACACATAAAAGGTTTCACTGCTCATTTCATTTCACCAGAGGAGATTTTTCATCGTCTGTCAACTGTGGCGGTTCCTCGATTTTTTGTATAAAAAAGTGTAGAATGATTATATTTACGAGTAAACAGCTGGATTTGAACAAAATGAAGCACCCTTGGACGAAAAAAAACCATCTGTAATCCAATAATTCTATTATTTTTGCAGTCAGTAGTGGGGAAATTATCATGCCAAAGCCCATGCCACCGAGACTCACAGGATATGCCAAATGGCCGGGCAATCTAGTGAACTCTTCTCCCGCAGGAAACAAAAATGTGATTGATGGTCCAAGACTAAAACCAGCGAAAAAGCATAAAAGTCTCCTTATGGACACAATGTGACTAGTGTATTCCAGAATAATTAAACAAATACTCATCGAAAGTGACGTGACTAGCAAGATATATCTTAATTTTTCTTTGAAAAAGTCTTTCGTTATTGCAGTTATGACAGATCCAATTAAATAAGTAACGGCTTCCCCAGATGCAAATATAATGGTCAAGATTGAGCTCTTCATAAGATCTTTATGGCCTTGGTAAACGTAATCAGTCAAATTGAGGAGTAGTCCATACGTGACCACACTTGTCATAATTCGATCAGTGAACCAAAATATTATTAATGGGATTTGAATTGACTTTATGTTCCATTGACCTTGACAGAGCATTTTCCCTTTTGATGAGATCTCTTTCAGGTCTTTATTCTTTTTGAAGAAAAACGCGGCCAACGAGCAAACCACGAAATAAATAATGCCTAGAATTATAAATGTCTTTCTCCAACCGTAATGCTCTATCAGTTTACTGAATAGAGTGACAAATAATATAGATGCCACCGACCCCCCAGACACGAGCGTCGTTGCCAATATATGATAGCGATGTTTCTTGTCGAAATATTCATTCACCACTAATCCTGCGGTACTGATGATCAAACTCGACCCGATTCCATGGAACAAAGTATGCGTTAGGAACAACCAATGAGGATTGGGAACAAACGAGCTAGTAATGCAGGAAATCAAAACCCAAAGCGCTCCAAGAAATTGAAATAAGCCATATCGGCGATTGAAGTATATAATTATTGAAATTGATAAGCTGGTGCTCATATAGCCAATGGCAGAATAGGAATCGCCGATCCAGTTCAATTCTGTTAATGAAATATTCGGATATTCTTTATGAAACTGCGCAACGAAACTTCCAAACGCTCTCCGTTTTCCACCAAGAAAAATGACGTTGATGGCCGCAAATGCCAGTATGATCCAGGGCAGGACGGAAGCCCTGTAGCAGGGCAAGCGATAAAGACCAAACCGATTCATGATGAAGTGAAAAGTCAGATAAACGGAAATAGTGATGATATATATATATATATATATATATATATATATAGAAATGTATAAATGTGAAATAAATTACAGTGCATATTTTGCAATTGGCCAATCGCTGTAATGAGATTGATGTTCTTCATCTCGTCTGCGTTGATGTGCCTTATGTGGATGATGCGGTCAAATACGTAAACATTCTATCAAATAAATCACTGTCAACTAGTGATTACAGAACAGAAATCGAAAAAAAAAGAACCGAATCCGAATCCCTGAACTGGATCTATATTTCAGAACTGGATCGAAATCTCTGAACTGGATCCAAAACCCAGAACGAGTAATCAATTCCAAATTACCCAGTTTTGGAATTTTAATTTATTAAATATATTTGTTGTTTTACTGTAGTTTATAATATTCAGTTTCAGTTGATGTTTTCCATGAAGAATTCCCGGAAGAGACAAAATTTATTAATGCTTTTGTCACAGAGACTTGAATGGATTTTTTTTACAAATATTTTATTGTTAAGAAAAGGTTCTTAAGTTAAGGGATAGTTAAAACACAGGGTTACGTTTTCTCCGCGGACGCCATATCCTCCTTAACCTTTAGTGCATTCGACTACTGTAGCATCATGTCTTATATAGGTTTTGTAAGTGTCGTGGGTGATGTAGGTGACTCTCCTTCGGTTATTCGTATTGGTGGCGCTAAATCATAACCAACATTTTCATCATAGAAGTTTTCATTTTGTGAACTTTGCAGTCGTTCAAAAAATGATATAGTTATTTTAGTTATTTCAGTTATTTTGAGTTTTGCAAACAAATCGTTTCGCGTTGCCCCTCATACACCACATCTGTTGTGCAAATAACCAATGACACTCGTCAAATCGGAAAACCTTTGTTTGGGCCAAAACTCTAGAGATACTCTCAATTCATTTGCTAAATTATTTCATTTACTCTTTGGAATTGTTCTCGTCGTCCGATATTTTCTTTGACCGATAGCTCTTATAGATTCTGTTTTAACTATTACATCTTTATTACTCTCAAAGATCTTTGCCAGTGCTCTTGTTTTTTTAATTTTCGTTTCTAGTTCGTCAATCATATTTCTCTCAATCTTGTATGGCATGATTTATTTACCATGAGATCTTAGATAATGTCCTGAATTTATCAAGTAATTATGTTTAATAGGATTACCGAAGCAAACTCAACTAATGTTGACATTGAGTCACAACAGGACGTGAAGGAGATTACCAAAATCACATACAGGCTAGTGGAAATAAATACCAGAGAATGTTACAATGTTGAGACGGAGAAGGGATTTCGTCGGAGGAAACATGCATTACAGCAATTCTTAAAACCCAAAAGCTAAATTCGGATCGTCAGAAACCAGAACCGGTTGCATGTTATTTAGATCAGAAATTTAAAAAAAACAATTCATTTAAGTGCGTTATTGGGCGTGTGTATAAGAAAAAGAATAAGGAAGGCCAGTAAATTTTTAACAGATTATCCCTGAAAGAATCAAGTAACAAAGCAAAGAAACGGCAAAATTGCCAAAGAGAAACGAACTTCAGGAGGTTATAAATATTTTATAAATAAAATCTAATGTGGGGGGGGGTACAAATTGAAATTTAGATTTTTTAATTGATTCTGGTTCGTGTTTGTTACTTATTCCCCGAGACAACAATTTTGAGATACCAATCTAGTCGCTGCCACAATGGTATATTATACAGGTATATAGACAGCGTACCATATCTGTTGTCATAATCAGGATTAACCAAAAGTTCACGTAGATTTTTACAATTGCTCAGACGATGAAATGATGAAAAATAATAATAATAATAATAATAATAATAATAATAATAATAATCTCCGTTCTCAAGTTCTTGATAACTGTCGACTGATAGAATTGAATTATATGAGTGAACGCAATTATTGTCTGGAATTTGTGTTTATTGGTGGATTTCAAGTCCTGCCCCTCAGTTTCGCTCTCAAGTTTTTGTTCACAGTAGATTTATGGAATTGATTGATATTAGTAAACGCAATTGTGTGCTGTAAGATGAAAATAAATGTAAAATATTTTAATTTAAAAGTTTGAAAATATTTTATTAACACCTTGTCATACAATGACCAGTCTGACTCGTCGTAAGTTCTAAATGCCAAACAGTACCAAGACGAGTGAAACTCGTCATGAGATTATTTTTTGCATTAATTAACATACATGTTAATTACTATTATATTATAATATGCTTTTATCTAATAATTTATCTAATAATTGTTTTAAATTAATTAGAATTTATATTAACATTTATTTGCTAAATAATCGTATGACAAATGATTAAAAGTTTATTAAAATAAATATTTTGTTAAAAGTTTATTATTTAAATATTTTGTTAAATTTCAATTTTATTAAATGTATTAAATAAAATTTTTAATATAAATGGAAATTTTTTTAAAACAGAGTTTGATATTTTTAATGTGAATAATTTTTAAAATTTAAATGAAGAAATTTGTTTGATAAAGCATTTTAAATCAATATAGTTTTTAGTTCAAAGCTACTTGACGATGACAGTGATGCTGTCGAAATATATTGTAGTGGAATATATATTTGTGGATTGGTGTTTTCTTTTATTTAATTCAAAGCCAATTTTAATAATAATAATAATAATAATAATAATAATAATAATAATAATAATAATAATAATAATAATAATAATAATAATAATAACATGAAAAAAAAACAGTAACACTAATATTAATAATAATAATGCCTCATGATAATAAAATTAACTGTAATACGAAAAAATGTTTAAATCCGAAGTTTGATATTTTTAATGTGAATAATTTTTAAAATTTAAATGAAGAAATTTGTTTGATAAAGCATTTTAAATCAATATAGTTTTTAGTTCAAAGCTACTTGACGATGACAGTGATGCTGTCGAAATATATTGTAGTGGAATATATATTTGTGGATTGGTGTTTTCTTTTATTTAATTCAAAGCCAATTTTAATAATAATAATAATAATAATAATAATAATAATAATAATAATAATAATAATAATAATAATAATAATAATAATAACATGAAAAAAAAACAGTAACACTAATATTAATAATAATAATGCCTCATGATAATAAAATTAACTGTAATACGAAAAAATGTTTAAATCCGAAGTTTCATGTATATATAGTTTCAATAGCTTCCATTTATAGATCTCTTCAAAATTGATATGGTTTCATCATCCGTCAGTCCGTTTTCTAGGTAGTTTTTACTATTAGAAATACTGATGGATCTGTTTAACAGGTCAATTTTATTCTGCCAGAAGAATAAAATAATCAAAATTAGAAGAAGGCATACAAATTTAATGCCTATCAAACCGCCCTGCACTAGGAAGAACATTTGAAAATTATATAACACAATGATTTTTGCAGTTAGTAATGGTGAGATCATCATTCCGAATCCCATTCCTCCCAGACTGAAAGGGTATGCTACGTGACCTGGGAGCCTCGTCAATTCCTCTCCAGCGGGAAAAAGAAATGTTATAGATGGACCTAGACTAAATCCTGCGACAAATAATAAACTTCGCAACACAGTTTTGTTTGCTTCAAAGAAATAGATTAAAATTAATGAAGCACACATAGTAAAAGATGTTACGAGAAGAACGTATCTTAATCTTTCCTTAAATAAGTCCTTTGTAATAGCCATTATTATGGCTCCAATTAGATACGTAGATGCCTCACCAGACGCAAATAAAACTGTACTAATAGAACTATCAACTAAACTGTAATGCTTTTCATATGAATGCGTCGTTAGATTTAGCAATAGTCCGTATGTGACCACACTCGTCAAGACACGATCAACAAACCAGAGAATCAGTAGAGGTATGTTCTTCCACCTGATGTAGGTCTGGCATGAATATTTCGATTTTCCTGTACTTGAGACCTCTTTCAAATCTGGATTCTTTCGAAAGAAAATTGCTGCACAACCGCATACAATGAAATATAACACGCCTAGGATTTGCAATGCTCCTTCCCAAGTGTATTTCTGTATTAGGAAGCTGAATAGCATTACAAATAATATAGATGCCACCGACCCCCCAGACACGAGCGTCGTTGCCAATATATGATAGCGATGTTTCTTGTCGAAATATTCATTCACCACTAACCCTGCGGTACTGATGATCAAACTCGACCCGATTCCATGGAACAAAGTATGCGTTAGGAACAACCAATGAGGATTGGGAACAAACGAGCTAGTAATGCAGGAAATCAAAACCCAAAGCGCTCCAAGAAATTGAAATAAGCCATATCGGCGATTGAAGTATATAATGATAGTTACTGTCAAGCTGGTGCTCATATAGCCAAACGCAGAATAAGAATCGCCGATCCAGTTCAATTCTGTTAATGAAATATTCGGATATTCTTTATTAAACTGCGCAATGAAACTTCCGAATGCTCTCCGTTTTCCGCCGAGGAAAATGACATTTACTGCAGCGAATCCAAGAATTAACCACATCAAAATTGACGGTTTGTAGCAAGGTAATTTTGATAGAAATTCCACCATGTTGAACGGTTGTCAAATTTGTGCAATAATTATTAATAAATAATTATTAATTACACTCGTACTTATGACCCAATAAGTGGTTTATCAGTTTTAATTATAAACGACAACCTTTGGAACTCCTGAATCTTGATGTTCAATTGTAATCATGTTCATTACAATGGAATATAATTAACCCTTAGAACTGAATGACAAGGAAGGGGGCCTACAACCCAAGTGACTAGATTCAGAACTATATAAATGGCAATTGTTTCGGAGCCGTTTATTTCAAAGATTTGTAAACAAAACCCGAATAAAAGAGAAAAATGTAATAAAAGCCACAAAGCTAACGTCACGAGTCAATGAGGGTCGGTAGATGTGAAGGGTCATGGATAAATATGTATATAAAATAGGTTTACTGCAATAAGGTAGGAAACATTTCAATACTGCTCAGTATAAATTTTGGTGGATTGGAATGTCAGAATGTTGCCGTAAACATTTTGTTTACTAATTGATCATAACGACA
>CM039681.1:38091465-38186837 GCA_022537955.1 Schmidtea mediterranea
ATAATAATAATAATAATAATAATAATAATAATAATAATAATAATAATAATAATAATAATAATAATAATAATAATAATAATAATAATAATAATAATAATAGAGTTTTTGCACTTTTTACAGCTCACAAGAATTTTCCTTTTAATCTTTGTCATCAATTTATTGCTTCGTACTTCTTTTCTTTTTTGTATGTTTAACTAATTGTTTCTAATAAGGACTCAATTGGAGAAATCTGGAAATACTTCCTTGAAGATTTCTAGCTAACCTACAGTATATTATATCCTCGAAGGAAGTAAAATGCTTCAAAATTAGTTTTTTTGATGGTTTTGATGAAATCATAATTTTCTTTCCAACACAATTTCATTGTGAAATTTCTTTTCCATCAATAAAATTTCAGTTTCCAAGCTTTTTTTTCGCGATTTTTCAGCTTAACTGAATTGCGGTTAATTGGGATCCAACTGGCCAACTCGAGTTTCACATGACGTTTGAGGTTACTGAACACGTTTGAGTAGTGGGAAATTTGACAGTACCAAAGGGGTTTTGCAGTTAAGTTACTGAATATGATGTTTCGGGATCATGTCAGTTTTACAGTTTTGACCCCTATAAAACAAATTAGCATTAATAAGATGTTGAAATTTGGAATATAATAACTAATATTTGCTGGAAATTCATTTTGAACAGAAATTATTTATACTACTGAATATTTAATTCCAGGCCCTCCTAGAGGAAATATAAATAAAATTCTCCTTCATAATCAAGAAAAGAGCGAAGTCGGCGCATCGACTATTAAAATGAATTTCTTACCTAACTATGTTTTACCTTCAATTGCTTTTTTCTTCCAGAAAACCTTTTAGTAATCCGTGATTCATTGCGTCATCATCATCAGTATATTAAAATAAAAAGACCAAAAAATATTTTCTTAAAAAGTCTCTTCAAACCAACTGCAAAGAGAAATCAAATAGCAAAGATTAATGGAAATAAAGAATTGAAATAAATAATGAAATCAGCATGGCAATGATTGTATTATTAGAAATCGCCATTCAAACACACGTTATACAATATATATGGACAGTTTTCCTGTCATCATCAGATGGAATAGAAAAAAATACTTATGATATTCAAATCACTGCCATGTTTATTTCATTATTTATTTAAACTTAATTAAAGTTTTAAAATATTAATTTTTTTTTAATTTGTTTAATTAATTTATAATATCTATAGTTTTCGATATCCTATATAATAATGATAGTGAGACTGTCGAAATATATTATAAAATACTGATAAATTTACTTGTGTTTGTTATAAACTGCGAAGGAAAAAAAGGAGAAATCGAAGAAAACCAAAAATATTATATACAAAAGTTATTGGTAGAATGAATGTGATCGCTTGTGGAGACGCGCAACCCGGATATCTATCTGAAGCGGTAAATCTAAAGTGTGGCACCGTGGCTGTAAACACAATTTACCGAAATTTATACGTATCGACGTTTTCTTTGTCTAAAAATACAATGAAATTCACATTTCGTGTCTAGAGATTTTACTTCAAAGCTAAATAAATATTTGTCATTTTTAGGCCAGGGGTGTTTAACCTTTTGGAGCATCAGGACCACAGGGTAAATATTCTGAAGCCAGTGTATACATGTGGAAGCTGTTTGAGTTTATAAAACATTTGGCAATTTTTAACTTTTTTTAAACGTATTTTCCCGCATATATTCCGTCTATCATTTATATGCCATATATATATTTCAAATTTTTCTACCGGATTTAAATTACCGTATAGAACAATTTGATTTTTATTTCGTCCAGGTCCAGGTAAACGCTAGAGTGGGCATTGATTTTGATGTAAGGCCAACTATATTGTATATTGGACAACTAGCTGTGATTTAGAATCTTGTATTTTTTGCAATTAATTTAATCAGAATATTGCGTGACATTGTATCGTAAGTAAAGTTTCAATATTGTTGGGTTTCGGTGATTGAAGTGAATTTCGGTTAGGAATTTTCCGAATTCCAACAGAAAAATGAAAATGTGTAAATAAGTTCTGATTAATAAATTTTATTTGAAATTACCATATGGTGAGTTCTTTAGATGTTTAATCATTCCTATAATTGAGTCCATTTAATAAGATGTACAGTTTGAAAACATTTTATTTGTGGCCAACATTATTTCGAACTTTGTATCGTTTATCACCACTTGAAAATTTTGTGTTTTTTCATTAGTGTGAGTTCAGAATAATGACTTCCATAATTGCGGAATTATATTTACGGTGATATCGTTCAGGCGTGCTCTGATCTTGAAAAGACCAACCGAGCGTGTTTGGGCTTAGTCTGTCCTATCTGATAATGATGGCCAGTGTGTTAATTAACCTCTTTCGTAATCCAGTTTGGTAAGTCCATTCCATTAAGAGATACCCGGTAGATGAATATTGGAGGTCCCATTATTATTAATATAATAATAATAATTATTATTATCATTATTATTAACCTAATTTGTATTGATTATTTGTATATATTATTGATATTTGTGTGCAAATTTCAATTATATTCTAGATACAGCACTTACAATCAATTTTCGTGATTTGTGCAAATCAATTTCAATGATTAATTACACTTTTATCACTTTGTGGCCTGACATCAGAATCCGATGCTCAGGTTTCACTATTTATTGTCTAAATCTCACTTTCTTGTTTTAATATTGATAAAAAACTTTATAGTCAATTTAGATTTTATATTGGGCCCTGAATTTAGTTTAGAAATCATATTAACAATAACTAAATAAACATAAGGAATATTTAAACAAATTTACTAATAATGATAGTAATTAAATTGCATAAAAAACATTTTAATTTTTTAAAAATAAACATTTTAAATTATACAAATAAAGGTTTTTTGTATTTGGTATTGTTAATTTCCTTAGTCAAATGAGAACACGGAGTGTCAGAGAACAAATGCATCCTACTTGATCAGTAAGGGATTTGATCATGTCTAACAACGAGGTGTGGGTTAAGTGAACCAATGATACTGAAGATTCTGGAAGATTTTTCTTTGTTGTATCGGCAGTAGTAGCAAGTTCGTCTAAATTTATTTTGTTTGATCAGGCAATTATTGCACGAACTGTTGGCGGTATAACCGAAAAATAAGCTTTGCTGTAATCTCCCGTGATCATTTTGAGCTTTCATTTAATATCAGTGAAATAGATTACTTTCCTGTCGATTTTGTTCGAAGAAAAGAGTCAAAACGTTCAGTTCTGGAAGGTTTGTAAAAGTCTGTAAGTAATTATGATGAGTATATTATTAGGTTTAGTGTGTTTACTGTGTGATGTATATGTTAGTAGTGAACAAAAGAGATCTTGTAAGGTCCCAGCCGACTCTCCTGTAAAAGTGTGTTGTGATAAGATTATGGTCAAAATTCTTGCAAACTCTTTCGTTAGGAGGCCTGAATTATTAAGCAATGAGAGGTTCTCGATCTATATTAATTTCTGGGTTTTAGATTTGTAGACTTATTTTTTCTAACGACGTAGGACGATTGGATATGGTAATGTTGTATGGAAAACAGAACCTTTAATATTTGGTTTATAGATATCTTAATAATAATAATAATAATAATAATAATAATAATAATAATAATAATAATAATAATAATAATAATAATAATAATAATAATAATAATAATAATAATAATAATAATAATAATAATAATAATAATAATAATAATAATAATAATAATAATAATAATAATAATAATAATAATAATAATAATAATAATAATAATAATAATAATAATAATAATAATAATAATAATAATAATAATAATAATAATAATAAAAATAATAATAATAAAACGCACGCGCATTGTTCACATCTCAGGAGAACACGTCCAATATAAACGAAATAAAAAGAAAGTAACCCATTACTGTAATGATTTTAATTTATAGTATATGTTTGATTGAGGAATGTCGAAAACCTTTACTATTCTGTTTCCTAGTGATTACAATAGTTATGTGGGTAAAAGGGATATAAGAATTTATACTTTCACACAGCAAGATATGCGGTTATTTGAGAAATACCAAACTGTAACCAAATGATGCCAAATGGGGTGCCGTCCGTGTCTCAGAAGAGACTACGCTGAGTGACAGGTGATACAAAAGATATATCCTGACTACGGTCGGTAAAGATTGTATTGTAGTTTGCCCCTAACTGTCTCTGTCTAAATTGTTCAGAACCATTATAAATCGACAGTTGTTAGAAGGTGTGGTCGTCTCGTAGGATTTTCATATTAGTGCAAAGATTCTTTTTGATTGATGAAAGCAGAAAAGTTAAAGATTTATATCTATAGCTAGATGAAGTGACAATAATTCATGATTGTTAGAAGACACTATTACTATCTGAGATAAAAAAGAACTCAAATTCCTTGTACAAGTGTAATGAATTTTGCCATCGTATCTGTGATGCTTGTACTTTCGAATGTCACAAGAGAGAAATACATGAAGGATTACGCTTTACCCATAAGTGGTTCATGCAAGCTAACACCTAATTCTTTGGTGCATCGGACGCAAGGTTTAGTTGAGAAACTAATGCTTACAAACCTTTTTTCCTTCTCACGATAGTTAAGATAGAATCTTTTACAAGTTCACTTTTGGTAAATGGTCTTTAAATGCTTTGCTTTTATCGCTGTAATTTTTATGCGACACGAACAGCTGATTCGGTTTTCTCTGTCACAACTTTAAAGGTGTTCTGTTGATTTTTAATGGATGATGATTTTGTTTCTTTGAAATTTCCCTTCAAGACACCCAAATTTATGTTTCTACTCACTATCAGAAAGTAACTGCCGATAATATTCCTTTACTACGGAAGAAATACTCTTTCGACAGATTAAACACAATGGATTTTCTTTAAATTCGAAAAAAAATATAAATTTGTCTATGCTTCAATAAACGCCAGTCTTTCATCAAAAATCTTCCTTTTTTAGAAGCCATCACAAATATATATATATATATATATATATATATATAAAACCGTTAGGTAAATTGATCATTAGTAGGCCAGTGAGTATATCTAAGTATGCTTTTCCAAAAAATGTAAAATGTATGGTAATACACACCTTGAGTCGCATGAGTAAACAAATACACTTAGCCCTCGATTTACACGTTAGATTGGTTCTTCAAAAATGCCATGTAAATCGAAACCATGTGAAGTGAAACCGTACAATTAGTAATTAAATATATATTTTATTGAAAAAAATATATGCGTGTTGAAATTTAAGTAAAAGAATACATATTAGAGATTTCTTTTTAATAAAATTAAAATTTGTGACAATGTGTTCAACTGAAACTAGTGTAATATAAATGGAATTTTTCCTCATTTCTTCAATCGTGTTTAACCGAAACCGTGTAAATCTAAGGCTAAGTGTACTATCGTACTTTTATGCACACACAATATTGTACTATATAACTACTTACTTGCTTAGGTTCAAGATAAAGATTCGTCTTATTTTCTTGCCTTAAAACCAAACTTTGCAAACTTATTTGATGTCCAGTGCATCAGGATAAGTGTATAACAGTGTTAACTTGACACTGTTTTTACACTTACTTGTCACGAAGAGAAATCTGAGCGCCTCCCGCATAGTATTGATTAGAGAAACTAGTATACTATTGGGAAATGTACTGGATATCACTTAATATATCGTATTATTTGTATTGTCAGGATTAATACTATTATCATGAAATAGATAGGTACTTACTTAGAACGATAAGAGAAAATATAATTTCAAGTTATTGTTGGGCTCAGAGCCACAATTTAAATAAAAAAGTAAAAATTAAAATTAAAGACAAAGAGTGGAAGTAATGGAACGAATCACTGTACATAAACATGCACCGCACAAAGATACCAAAAATCAATGAAAAACATATTAATTAAAACAAATTAAAAATATATCAAAATTAAATAAAAACAAATAATTAATTAAAGTTCGGAAAAATACCTACAGAAGCAAAAAGAAACATACAAAGAAATAAAATAAACTGCCAAAACCTTGCAAAATAAGGTTTAGAAAAAATATAGGCAGAAGTGGCGGCCAGAAAACAAATAAAAAGGGCTAAAAATAATATTACAAGAAAATAAGGATAAATATAAAATCCAAACATAAAATAAATTATATACCAAAAAATAAAGAAAAATATACAAAAAATAATAAAAATAATTTTAAAGTAATAAAATAATTAAAAAGCCCTAAAAATGGCGAAAAATCACCTATTGGTCGCACACACGCATGAAAATAGTATAAATACAGTGATGAATTTCATTATTTTTAATCTTATACTCTTAACTAAACTATTGATTTCTGACTTCAAATCGAAAATTTGGAACGTAAGGAATTTATTTTGTTATTTTATGCATATTTTTCTATGTTGATGTAAAATTTTCTCAATTAAACTATGTGTAACGTTTCATTTCATTATTTTTAATAATATTTATATATATCTATAGTCCGAACCCCTTAAATTATATATATATAGTATCGTAATAGACTGTTCATGGGACGGATCTCGTGCCGGCTAGTTGGTGAAAACCCTTAGTTGAGCTCGTGGGTCATGCCTCGTGAACCCCTCGAGGCGGCCGCTGAAAAGTGGCCGGAGCGAGTCGAATTAAAATCAAGGGAAGAGCGACAATACAGCTAGAGGGAGATTAAGAAGGATCACAGGGTGATCAAAGGAAATTTTTATAATTCGGACAAATTAACGAATGGAAAGCGGGTAGCAGGGATAGGTTCTGGACAACGATAGTAGAAATTTGCATAAAAATTAAAATAACGTAGAAAAGGAAACGAAAACATCATAATTTATTTAGTAACAAAATGAATAAGAATAAATGCAAACTTTCCTCACCATTAGGAAGATATTCCGCAGTATGGAAGTGCAGCAACAATATCCCATTTTAATCTGATGTGACTCAAGAGAGAAAAAATATTCCACAATGAAACATATTTAAACAATTGATCAAGATTGAGTAAAACATGGGTCGGAGATCGTTCATAAGGGTTGCCCAATATCTGGACCATGAATTACGTGTAGATCCGAGTAATTAGGAGATGAGGACGACGATCTTCTAGCAATCCATCCATAAAGAAAAATCCGGTAGATTTGATAACTAAGAATTCCATATGTATCACGGTTGACTAAATCAAATAATATAAGACTTAAATATCAACCAATAGAATTGTACCTACTCATGCATGAAGTCTTAAATAATCCAATTCTAATACGCCAGCACGATACACAGATCGATAAATTTTTTTTTGTGTCACTAGAATCTGCACTTTACATTCATTGGAATTTTCTCGAGTCTGCCATTCATCGAAAACCCCTGTAAGTATCTTTAGCTTATTTAAAGTAAAATCTTCTATATTTATTGCTAGTTAATTACCCTTAAAGTACCTGTAGTTTAAGTTATTGATTAGTATCATGTTTACATTTACCTGCAAGTCCGATCCACATTTTTCATGGTTTGATGTCTGCCTTCACCTCTAAATACGCTGGGTTTACAAAAAATTTTTGAATAAAAATATTTACTAAATAACATTTTATGTTTACTTCTAAATATTTTTAACATTATAAAATTGTTAATTTCGGATAATTAATATAAAATGATCCGATTTACTTACTATAAATTTACTTTTAAATATTTTTAGTTTCATAAGACTATTAATCCAATTAGTTAGTATGCAATAAATTGATTTAATTGCTAAAAACTTATTTATTAAAATATGAAATACCTGACGTTGTATTTATTCTTAAATACCTTTAGCATTACAAACTCATAATTCCTAATACTCGAAATACAATAATTTAATTTGTTTATTACCAAGTTAATAACTAAAACTCATATTACACGGAGTTTTCGTTACCTTTAAATAATTTTAGCATTATAAAGTATTAACCCAAATATTTACTATATAAAAATTCGATTAACTTACTGTAAAAACTTCTAATTAAAATATATACGACATTTTAGTAAATTTCAAGTACTTTTAGTGTTACAACATCATTAACCAAAAATAGGTACTATATAATGGTTGGAATATCGGATTTCTTTTTCATTAGATAATGGAGGTTAGGGTTCGATCGGGTTATAAAAATTCTTAAGATCATTAGAGTCCATTAAGCCAATGTAAACTGCGAATTTAATCATGTGGGTATGGGTTGCAGCCGGTCGAGGTAGTTCCTAATGAATCCCATAAACCCAATTCAGGAAAAGCTCTAAAAGGGAAGGATGCCACCTTGATTTGAAGTCGTTGCGTGACTCCCGTTACTACGGAAATCCCTTAACGCAGTTAACTCTTAACTAGACCCGAATTATATCTAGACCGTTTTGTTAAATGATTAATTGAATAGACCTCAGTCAATGTTGGTAAATTGTCTATTGACTACTAAATTTCGGGTAATCTATGTTTGGTAGAACCTCCCTCAATACCGATAGTCCGGTTAGCTTACTAAAATTTTCTTTAGCCTTATCGAATAAAATTTTATTATAACCCCTCAGTAAGGAATCTCGCTCGATAATCGTATGGTGATTTAACACCTAATCACGGGGATGATGGTCATGGGGGAACAATAATGTAGTAATATTGGGGTGGACCCACGTCGAATATGGTTACCGGAGTGAGAAGATAATAAAAGTAGGAGTCAACTTACTCAATAAATGTTAAAATTTCCTCCTCGAACCTCCCTGTCTACACACTCCACCTCTCGATAACCTCCAATTTTTAATTTCCTTTTCTTTCTCTCTTTTAGCATGAGCAGCAATAACAATGCAGAGTCGAACAACCTACCAAGGATTCCCCGGCTTCGTCCATCCATAGTGGCCGTTAGGCACCAATATGAAGACCTGAAACAGCAGCATAGTGAGCTCCGGGTTAAATATGAAAGAATGAAAGGCACCTGGGCTCCACCAGAAACCGTAAGGGAGCTGAGACAGAAGATTTTCCGGCTCACCCAGGCGCGTGACGAAAATTATCACCGAGTCACGCAGCCAACGACTGCTGATACGTGAGCAATCGACGGCACTCCGTCAAGCATTCACGGACGTAGAGCTTCGGACTCACGTCCCAGGGAGTGTCCGGGCCAGTCAACTAAACATCATTCCGGCCCATCATCTCCCCAACACCGAAGATCCACCAACTTTATCGGTTCACATCCCTCAATCAGTTCTCATCCCTCCATCCACTCTAAATCCTCCACCAGCAGAAACCGCGGCGAACTCTGTCGCCACTACGGCTCGCCACCGACCAAATAGGAATAGGCGACGCCGGGATCGACGTCGCCGAGAAGAGGAGCTCTTCCGAGAAGCAGAGTCGGCCGAAGACTCATATCGGATCGATGACTTGCCGCCCCCTTATCGGGAATTCGAGATCCCGGGGCTCGATCCGGATATCTGTTACGCCCCTCAAGTCATCTTCTCTTCGCCTCCCAGATCCATTCACATAAATCTGGTGGATGAGGATCTTGAATCGCCTCAGGTCATACGAGCTCTCGATTGACTGGGGCTGGATACTGACGAGATAGCCATCCTCACGGGCGAAGTGTCCAATGTCGGCTCCCAATGTGAAATCGCGGGACCCTCCACGAGCACTGAGGGCAACCATCAAGCAAATCCCCCGCCGTATCGGCCGGCAAAAAGGAGACGTCTGCCTACGGACATTGACGCCGAGGAAGACTAAAATAAAAAAAATGGGACTCTCTCATACGGTCAGAGATGTGTATATAGACGACTTGTGATCTTGATGTTCATTGTTTATTTTGCTGTGTAATGACATAAATGTATATTACGGCCAATATAGTTTATTCACAATATTCATGTTGTCATATTTTATTTTTCCTTTTGTTAGGCATTACACCACTTAATTGCAGTTTACGAGAGGTGAGGTATAGATAACAAATGGGTGTCGTGAAGGGGCTGCAATGGAGGTTGGGTATAATCACTCTCCACGATTTTCTCTACGTAGGCGCGGCAAAAGGTAGTGATTAAAATGGGTTGATAGGTAAAGCGTAAGTCCTTCCAGCGGCAGCTAATAATCCGGGAAAGACGAAGGTCCTTCGAGGAGTAGTGTTAGCAGTAGCGCTCACCTGCTCGAATGGCATTCGGCTATTGCGTACAGTACCAACATGATTTCAGTCATGGGTACGTACGTAATGGTTATTAAAATCATGTGACGTATCGGGTAAATATCCCTAGTAGTTAAAAGTGAGGGGCATACCAATGAGATGAGTAACACCATAGCTTAGAAACTCCTATACGTCCAATATTATTAAAATACAATTAATTAAAACAATAAAGTGTTGGGAAAGCACACAAATAGCCTTGAGAATTGTTTAAATGCATCAGTAATACAGCACGAAAACCCAGCACCAAGATAACTTAAAATACAATATACAACACCAACTAAACACTTTAAAATCTGAGAGAATATAAATAAATATAAAATCAAAAACATAAAAGTAAAATAAAATAAATACAAAATGCATCAAGAACCGCACGAAATTTACATAAAAAATAACATAATAACAAGAAAATTCGACCGTAAAATGACCATTTATATAAAAGTAAAAATTAATGAATTAAATGAATAAAAATAAAATATTTTTTGGTTGAATAAATTTATTTAAAAAATGTTAAAAATAAATTAATAATTTAAATTAAGAAATAAATAAAAATTTAATTTAGATAACACAAATAATTTCAAATTCGAATTTTGTTTAATCGCAATAAAACTAACACGCAAGGTTAAGGCCAAATTATAGGTATAAATACTGATGTGTTTTCCCAAATTTTCAACTACTACTTTGTAGTATTAATTTCAACCAAATTTAAGATGCACATGTTTTACAAATCTTACTTTGTTGTGTGATTTTTTTAGATATTTTCAGATCATTAATCTACAGTTATCAATATTTTCAGGTTATTAATCTACAGTTATGTTTTGTAGCAATATTTTCAGGTTATTAATCTACAGTTATGTTTTGTAGCAATATTTTCAGGTTATTAATCTACAGTTATGTTTTGTAGCAATATTTTCAGGTTATTAATCTACAGTTATGTTTTGTAGCAATATTTTCAGGTTATTAATCTACAGTTATGTTTTGTAGCAATATTTTCAGGTTATTAATCTACAGTTATGTTTTGTAGCAATATTTTCAGGTTATTAATCTACAGTTATGTGTTGTAGCAATATTTTCAGGTTATTAATCTACAGTTATGTTTTGTAGCAATATTTTCAGGTTATTAATCTATAGTTATGTTTTGTAGCAATATTTTCAGTTTGTTAATCTACAGTTATGTTATTTTGGTTTATGTACATCGATGCCCGATTTAAAATTTGTTTATATGAATGCTAAATATACAGTTTATGCGTCGAGATTTTTGCCTAATTCATTCGGTAATTTATTTTTTCTATTATTTTATTTTTGGTGGCCCACAGCCAAAAAATAACGCAAGATAGAAAAATAAAACACACTATCGAACTGTGTAAGTGCGTGTAAAATCGCCAATAGTTCGTGCCCGTGAAGGCTCCGGCGTGCGGAACGCAGGAGCTGGAACGTCAATATTATCCGTACATAGGGGAAATTGGAGGGTAAATGAGTAGTTTATTGGCTGCTCCTTCATCATCCGTTTCCTGTAAAATTGACATAAATTTTTAACAACAATCGGCTCAAAATATCTAACACCGAGTAGTCCAGTGGGCACTCATTAAATATAATATGAACATACATAGATCTTAAGGACAAAAAGAGGGAATGGGTAGCGGGGAAAATTGCGAAATCGTTGCAACAGTTAAAATGAATAGCCATCGGAAAAAGATTAATCCGAACGACCAAAATCATGAAAAATAATGTTTTTAAATAAGAATTAAATAAATTAATTTGAGTTGAGGCGGAAAATATGGGCTGCTCAAATTTTCCGAATTAATTCAAATACTTAACAAAAATAGTAACGTAAAAATGGAATGCGTAAAATAAGGGTAGAACGCTGGTCAAATTTTCCGAGTCAATGAAAATACTTTGTCGAAAACGGTAGAATAGGGATGAACCGTAAAATAAGGGCGGAACGCTGCTAAAATTTTCGGATTTACAAAAATACTTTATCAAAAACCGAAAAATACAGATGGATTACGGCTAATGTTGTGTACCAATAAAAAAATTTTAACACTGAGGAATAAGGACGGATCCCTACAAAATCTTAATAATAATAACGATAATGATAAGGGTAATGGTAATTATAATAATATAATAATAATAATAATAATAATAATAATAATAATAATAATAATAATAATAATAATAATAATAATAATAATAATAATAATAATAATAATAATAATAATAATAATAATATTAATAATAATAATCATGGTATTTGTAGTAATGATGATAATAATTATGATAATAATAATAGTAGTAATAATCATGGTAGTAATAACAATAAATATAATGGCATTTATAGTACTAAAAATAATAATAAAGGTAATACATATAATAGCAACAATGATAATGCTAGTAATAATAATAGGGAACATTGTAGTTATAATAGGGATAAGAGTAAGAGAGCTAGCGTGTGAACACTTAACATAACTGGTGGGTTACAGGGTTTCGTATTTTGCCTATCTTCATGGTTACCCAAGTAACGCCATACAAAATGATGCTGACTGCCACTTGGCACCCGTTGCTAGGCAACGTTGGTAATGTGTTCAAGTGGTGGATTGTCCGCAAAAATTGAGTATTATTGCTAGTACTATAGTTGCTCGGACAACCCTCGGATTCACGAGCTGTCGATAGAAGACCTATGTTCGCTTTGCTCTGTCCCTTGTAGAAATTCAAGATTAGGTTCCTATTTGACTGTGAAAAGATGAGATGAAGGTTCGGCCACGTGATGCAATATTTACGATATGCAATTGTATCAAAGAAACAAATCAACTATGCACATGACTACTCTATTCTAATCAACAAAACATGCAGCATTTATGAGTTAATGGGTTTGAAGCTGGGTTGCTCGACGTCGGGCACGCTCCTTACGTCCCGGCCGACGGTTATTTGCTGGAGGGATAGATGGCTCCGCTGATTGAGTGCTTTTCTGCGGCATCTGGGATGGGGTGAAGATGAGCGGATATGTTACCGCCTCCCCCTCCCGACAGACTGCTAGGGCGATTTCTAGTCCTCGGATTTGAGTGCGCAGGCTCTGGTTGAGCTGTCGCTCTTCTGCCCAGCCTTTCTGTGCCGCCGTGAGTCGGTGGTAGACCGCTTTCGTTTTTGCTGGATCTGACCATGTTGCCCTTATCTGCTGTATTTCTCGGGTCAGTTGGAAAATTTGTGCGAGCAGCGCCGCGTTTGACTGCCTTGCGTGATCCAGTTCGGTTTGTAGGATTCGTAGGGAAGACATCACTATAATAAAAGAGAAACTTTTAATTTCTTATTGACTTAAATAGATCATAATTTATTCGATTAAAAAAAATTACGGGACAAGTCTATCTATAAGGAGGAATAACACGAACGACTTTTAAATTTTCTTTAAATCAATTAAAACATGAACATTGTAATATTTGCAGTTATTCTTCGGGAAAATGTCTTTTCAAGCTTTTCTTTAGAGCCGCCACCGTATAGGGCCGTCGGGTATCGCGGACTGGGCGAGGTGGGTAGGCTTCTGCAATCCGCCCGGCGAGGATGTCTTCTACCACGTTTGCGAGATGCATCCTCGCCTTAACCACCTGTAGATCCACCTGTTCCTGCACCCTTTCCCATTGGGTGAGGAGGTTCTGTGCGTACATGTAGGTCTCCGCAGCAGGGTATTGCTGTCCCGCGAGTCCGCAAGGGTCCTTTTCCAAGCCTAGTATCCTCCAAGTAGTAGGATACGGCCACTGTTGTCGTAACTGGTCGAATATTCCCGTAGTTGGCGGGGCTCCTGCCCGTCCCTGTTTGTCCGTTTCTTGACTGGCGATTCGTTCGAGCGACATGTCTAAAATATCATCGTTATCAGATTCAATTAATTCATCCACTTTAGGTCATTATCAAATAAATGGTGCCTATGTTATTGTTAAGAGAGTTATCTAAATTTAAACTTATCGAATTCTATTAGCTTTATGTTTGGTTGTGACTTTTTCAAAACGGATGGGCGGCTTATCTAGAAGCTTTAGGTGTGCTACATCCCGTCGATTAATTCCTCCCGACGCTCTTATGCATCCTTTTAAGATTATAAAAATCAAGTACTACTCTGATGCTATGTAAGTTGGTTCACGAACGTCTCGGTTGACAGGGGTTCTCTCACATTTACGAATTGCTGTTTGATAAGTTAAAACGTGAATATTACTTTCCTTTACTCGATGGGACGTTGATAAGAGGGGTTATATTCTCTTACGGACCGGCCCTTTAGTATGCACTCCTTTATAGGGTGATATATACTAGTATAATTAACAGCATATGTGAGGTAAATCTACTAATTAATTTATTTTAATCTAAATAGGTATTTTAATTCTAAAGTATGATATATTAGATATCATGTGTATAATTTCAGTATATTGACGTAAGAGAATTTATAATTTCATTCACAGTTTTATTTAACAATTTTATATACAGGTTAATCGAACTTTTAAGGGGAAGGCCGGATGTTGAACCGGATAAATTAAGTGTGCGTAGACGTGTTGTTTGGTGATCTTACATGCATGATTTCCGGCGGATCTTGCCGTTGCAACTTAAGCGGTTGAAAGGAGACGATTTAGTTTAGTTTGTTTATATCCGGTAATTAGATTCATTATAGTTCATTTTCAGATTTCTCAATCAACAGATTCGCCTAAGCTCAGCTAAATCGATTTTGGTAGGTTATTATGTTATTCAGTTTGAATATAGTTTATCGACCTTTTCTCTAAGGGAACTTCTCGCGACTACCGAAGCTTTCAAGTGGGTGAAATCTCACATCTTGGAAATTTTCTAGGTGGAATTTTATCGGTTCAAGAAAACTAATCGGTAGTAACAATTTATGTAATGTTGATACGAATGTTTATCTATCATCTCAAGCTTTGATTTTTTGTAATTTGTGTTAATTTATTTAGATAATAACCCATTTCGCTTCATCATTAATTACTTTAATTACTTTTACGAATTCATATTATTTAAAGAAACATGTGGTTTTTATCTAATGGCTTTTGTCGCTTCGACCCAAAACCATTCTAATTTGAACCCAGAAATCATGTTATCCATGAATTATATTAATTTTCGTCATTCGAGTTATTCGTAATTTAACAAATTATTTTCATATTCTAATCAATAAATCATTCTCGTGGATCTATTTGACTTATTATTTTAATTCTAATTAATGTGTTGTTCAATCTAGTCGACAATTTTCGTTATTCTAATCAACGGGTAGATTTATCAAGGAATTCATATTATTTACTTTAGTCTACAATTTGCAAAAGAAAGTTTTGCTTGTTAATCAATGGATCACGTTAGTTTACTTAATAGTCACTTTAATTACAGGGATTTAACTAATGATATACTTAATTTTCTCGTTCATCAGTTTACTGTTACTCGATAATTCTTTAGTTTAATTGATGAAGTACTTTAATCAATGTACTACTCTACTTTAAATTATTTCCACTTTCTTAATCAATGAACCAAACTCTACTTTATTTTTACTTGAATATTTACTTGATTTTTATCGAAGAATTATCCTACTTTTATCCAAATTCCTTTAATTTTAACCAATGAATTCCCTGAGTAAACCAACCACTTCAATCAACGAATTGTTGTTAATCAATGAATTTATTTTATCTAGCTTCACTCAGCAATTTACTTTAAAGAAAATTCGGTTCCTTAATCACTGACTTATATTAGTTTTGCTCAAATTATTTGGATTAACTTAATTTAATCAGTGAGGTCTTTCCTTTTACTCAATAATCATTTAATTTTTACTAATAATTGAATTAATGAATTACTTATTTAATGAGTTTTTATTATTTTATTTCAAACTGTAAACTCAACTCATTTATCTATTAAGCTATATCAACGATTTCAATTAAATTTATTCCCGTACCCTTTCCCTTTAATAGACCTTAGGCGCATATTGTGTTTATATTGTATTTACTGAGTGCCCACTGGACTACTCGGTGTGATGATTTTGAGCCGTGTGTAATATAAATTTAGGTCGATTTTACAGAAATGAGAAACGAGGAAGCAGTCAGAGACCCCTTCCTTATTTCTCGTTTCAGCTATAGGGATAATATTGACGTTACGACCCCTGCGTTCCGCACGCTGAGTCTTCACGGGTACATATCATTGGCGATCTTCCACGCTCTTACACAAATCTGTACTATGTAGATTTTGCTATCTTGCGTTATGTGTTGGCTATGGGCCGGAAAAATTTCGACAAAATTATTTATTTATTAAACATAGAAAACAGTTTATCAATATTAATAATATTTATTAAGTATAAACAAATAAACATAATTACCATCCATGTCAATCCATAAAAATACAAATTGCATAATATTGCATAAAAATAAAAATACCTCTCCCCCCACGCCGACATCCAAGCAGAGCTCTACCGAGGTTGCAAGGATGTGACGTGGAGAGAGGGCTCCAAAATAAACATTTCTCACCTAAAAGTAAGACTTTGAAAATAGTTTCAAAAATGGTTTGTTTCGAAAAACGGTTTTAAGATTTGAAAATATGGTTAAATTTAATGTGAAAATGGATCGGTATTTATACCTATTTTCTGTCCCTAACCTCGCATGTTAAATTTGATGCAGTAAAACAAAATTCGACCTTGTTATTTTCTAGTGAATTCTATTCTTTATTTTTATTATTTTTTGATTTATTTTAATAATTTTTCATTTAGAATTTTTATTGAATTATTACTAATTCAAATTTTTTGATTTAAGTTTCATTTTCATGAACTTTTATTAATTTTTCAATTCTGTCGAATTTGTTGTGTTTTCTTGTTATGTTTGTGTTGGTATCGTGCGAATCTTGGTGCGTTTTGTTATTATTTTTATTTATTTTTATGTTTATTATTTTATATTTAATTCTCTTTTTTCTCATATTTGATAGGGTTTAATTGGTGTTTAATAGGTTTATTTAAATCTGCATGTTATATTTGCATGTGTGTTACTGATCCATTTAAACATTCCTCAAGGCCGTTTACGTTCTGGCCCAACATAACCAAGGGTGTACCGACCAAAGAATGATCTTCGACATGGACAACGATAAGAAGGACTATGGGAATGGACATAACAATGAATGATATGATAGTATAGGTTAACATTTGAAAGAGATATGAGAATAATGGGACCTAAGAATCAAAAGCAAGCACAAGTCTTCTATCGACAGCTCGTTGGACTCAGAAATCGTTCGGTCAATTATAGCATTAGCAATAACGCTCACTTTTTGCGGACGATCTACCCACTCGAACACAGTTCAAACGTTGCTTAGCAACGGGTGCCGAGTGGTAAGCGAAAGAATATTTGTATGGGGTTGTCTGGGTAACAACCATATAGTTTCAAAATATCAAAACCCAGAAACCCACCAAAAGTTTAGTTTTTGAGATTAGGAAGATGCATACTGTGACTGTAAATTTATTTTATAACATTTTACAACCTTTTCCTAGCTTCGCAACGCCTGACTGCTGATATATGACCTCATTCCTAGGTTACATAGATTAAGTGTCAAAGTTAAAAAATTTAAATTCTGGACTTTGATGGCAATCGCCCCTTAAATCTAAAAATTGCACATTTTACTAGATGACCTGGTTCCGTCACTGGGTTGTTTTGTTAATTGTTTTATAAACAATACACTAGAAAAAATCTGGCTTTGACTTATGAAAATATGAAAAAAGGAAACCAACTGAGAGATGAATTAAACTTATTTCCGCACATGACTGCGCGGAAATCCTTGCCTTTTCAATTGGTATTGAAAGGTTCGTAGCCAATACCAAGTATGAAAATGCTGGAAATTTATATTTTGTGAAACAAAAATCATTTCTCTATGTTGGAAATATGATTTATATATAATCAATAAAATTTATAGATATAATTAACAGATATAATTTACCAGTTCCTTCCAATGCCGGACGATGGCAGTGACCCCGTACAGGGTCTAAAGTTTATTGAAAGATATCAGAAGGAAATTCCAAATCTCGTTAAAATTAACTATGAAAAACTGGTCGAGTTTGAAAGTTTAGACGTTGTATTTTTATTTTTCGGAATCATTATGGATACAACATTTGTCCTTGTTGTCCTTATGGCCTTAGTTTTTGCGTTTCGTATCAACATCTACGCGTTTTGGCAGTCGAAGAAAATCCAGAATACAAAATCTGATGAGGATTTATTGAATTTGGGATTCCGCAAATCAGGTGAACGTTTTTTACCATTCTCCAAATTTGTAAACTTCTTTCCGTGCTATTGGTAAAACTTATAGATTCCGATGGTTTGGGCTGAGGTGTCACTCTGTAGCTACTGGGATGATTTCAGGAATGTTTACGGGTTTTTTGTACCAAGGTTCTCTAAACCATATTTCTGAAAAACTTGAGGTTTTTTCAAATTAAAAGTTTAACTTGACTCAATAGAACACACAGAGATTTTTGTGATACTTGTAGGATTTCCTTAGATTTCAAAGTCAAATGACTGAAAGGGGAAAACTATCAATTTCAAAATTTTGCTTTTGGTTTACTTCGCAGATATATTAACATTGAGAACGGTATGTAATGAAAAGTATATAGCCTGGATCACCGTATATTTTTTTGTAAATATGTAAAACGTGATAGATATTCGTAACAGAGCTTGGCATTTGTTGTAATTAATTAATTATTAATATTAATTGTAATTTGTTATACGATATTGCATGTAATTTCAAATGAAAGATATAAAAATTCACGTTTCCCGTTTTCAAAGTTTTAAGATAGACCACGCAAAAGATTAAAATGAGAAATATTATGATTACTGGACCTTTATTACTGGTCAGCATTACATAAGACAGATTACAACATAGTCAGACACTAATTTATAACTCCATATTAGGTGATAACAAAAGGCTTAATATTCAAAACTAAAACCTACGTATAAAGACTAAGTTCAATTATTATCTTATATTATAGTTACAACGGAACTGGAGAAAGAAATCCCAGATATTTCGCTACCGGAAAGCATAATGAAGAGTACGTGTTACCTTCTTGTATGTATTCTCACGTTCGTTTATAGAATTCAAAAAGACGACATTTGGATCTAAATTGTTTCCTACACGAAAGGTGAGGGAAATATCAGAATATTCAGATAGTCCAATAAAAAAGCGACGCCACTCCGCCGTCAGAGACTTTTGAAAGGATCCCGTTTTATTCAAAATGTTTGATAAGCCGAGACTTGTGAATTGGAATAACAAAACAAAACTCGTTTACAAACTTAAAGTTTGATTTATTGTTTAGAATTTAATATGTGAAATGTTGTCGAATCGTTTACTTGCTGAAAATCTACATGAACTTTAATTTATTCATAAATAAGAAAATAATTTTTTAATATGTAATTTATACATATATGGTTGGTTACAGGGTTGCATTGTGAGCAACGTTCACTTTAAGCCATGAGCAGCAGTGCGCACATAGCCAGTTGCGCTGAGCAGCTTTTAAAATCAAGGAAGCAACAAAAATACTATAATGTGATTTTAAGAGTTTAAAAACGATATACTACAGATATTCACTGATATTATGCATTTTTTGCGTACTAATGAAATTTAAAGAATTCAAATATTATGATATTTATGATGATTGCAATATTTTAATGTGATACAAAATGGATGGTAAATTTGCAAGTGGCAAGAGAAATTACAATAATAAAATGTTAATATTTTGTTCACTTGTGAGATCAAATTTAATCCTCATCAGCATATCCAGGTGATCCACTTCCATTCTGTTACGAAATTTAGTTTTAATGTTGTTCATTAAACTGAATCCACGTTCGGCGTCTGCACTATAGGCTTGAAAAGTGACACAAATGTCAACTAGTGTTACTGTGTCGCAAATTTCTATTTAAAAACAGCAAAAAAGAAACAATGTCGGAAAAGGTTTTGAGTGTTCCTGTTTTAAATTTTTCAGTCTTAAAAAATTTAAATTCAATGTATTCTGCTCGGATTAAGTCTTTTACATCGTTCTTTTCAGTTTTTTCATATTTGTTTTCTGATAGAAAAGATTCATACTTTGCCGCTAATTTTAGCACATCATCATTTCCAAATTCAAATTTGGCTTGTGATTTTATAGTTTGTGTTTCAAATGCCTCCCATTCTTTCAATTATCCACCTAGAAATCTATCCTGCGAATGATTACAAATCAGTTTAATAAATCCCAATATCGTCGAGTTGTCAACGTCTTCATATCCGTCTTTCAAAAGTAAATCGGCAACCTCCTTGCTCCAGCTTATTTCTTCTAAATATTGTGATTTCAATTTGTTTGTCTTTGCTCTGGGAAACTGGACCCCTTCAATTGTTGTAAGGCAGCTCCCATGAAAAACACAAATCCACAAGTTCGGTCAAAACGTCGTTCAAAATTAAAATTGCCACGTGAATTTGAGGATTTCTCAGCTTCTTCAGACAGAATCTGGATGTTAGATTGTTATCAGCCTCCACATGTTTTGTAAAATATTCAATAGAAGCCGAATAATTACGAACCAAAGCTTTCACTGCAAAATACCGCGACAACCTTCGAAATTCATTCAACGGCCTGAATGAGACAATATCGTGGTCTGCAATATTAGCTAATTCTTGGAATTTAGATTTTTTCACACTTAATCGACTGAACATTGTATAAATTGTTAGAAGCAATAATTCAATGTATTTCATCAATGTCATTTTTTTCCAGGCATCTTCTATGCCTAAGTCTTCTCGCTGTGCAACGCAGTGCTGTTCGGATAAATGAGAAACTTCAGCACGGGGCAATGCAGCAACCCCATTTCGCTTGACAAGCATAACTGACGCTCCATTCAAAGTGAACATGACCATTTTTTTTATTTTAGATTGTTTTCAAAATAAAACTGTTTGATTGCTGCAAAGATTTCCTTGCTATCTCAGGCATTTAGTTTTAAAATTCCAGCAAAGTGGTTTTTGTGTGTTGTCGTTGCTACAGGGCGATATTTTATGTAAATAATTAGCATTTTAGTTACTGATATATATGTGCTTTCTTCCACAATCAATGTATGAAAATCCAATTCACGGATTTCAGACATTACGGTCTCTTTTACAACAGTATTGATGCATTCAACAAATTCAAACGCACAACTTTTGCTTCTCCAGCTTTCTGGAATGATAACGTACTTTGCTATGTAATCATGGATTTCTTGGGCCGAAAGCATTGAAGAATTCATCGAAATTGCTTGCAACACATTGTCTATTTGAATTTTTCCTTACTCACCTGTACGTTGAAGATCATTGAGTTCCCGTCGCAGCTGCCTATCGATGACGGATTTATTAAGCAGAGTTATTATGTCAGTTTCAGAGTTCAGTCGTTTCAATTTTGCCAGCGAATTCAAATGAATCTTATGAGTAAGATTTTTTTTCAAATAATCCATTTTTAATTGTTCCCATGATTTACCGGTAGCAAAATCAAAAATAGACTTTGCTTCTGAGCATATATGGCATACAACACCATCCTCTAAAGAAAAGCTAAAAATTCTTCCCAATTCAACGCATTTAGGAAATTTTGATCCAACTGTTTCTGTTTCAATTTATTCATTTAACTAGGACAGTTTAAACCTAACAGCAGAATTTTTTCCGAGGAGGTTCCATAGCAACTTTTTTATCTTCGTTTAATTTTCATTTTGATATTTTATTTTATGGGGATTAAAAAATTCAAAATTATTATATACTATTGCCTATATATTTAAGCTAAATTCTATATTTCGATAAAATAATAAAAAGCTGAATGACATCGAGTCGACCAGACATAATGAAACCTAAACTTATAATATGTTCTTTAACTTAATCTAGACTCTGCTACTCTAGACTGGAGTCATATCATTCCCACCCCCGTATAAATAGTTCTGACATTGAGTTATTACATTTTGAATTTAAAATACATTAATCAGCTGAAAATACATTAACCAAAGCCTATGGGATTTGAAAGAGACATGTGAATGAGCTTCATGATATCTATGAGACGACAAAATCTGAGCATCAGAGGCATTCCAGTCTTCCAGTCAAACAGGCATTTTATCGATTACATGATAACACATTCATTTATATATATATATATATAATTTTTAAAATAGGTTATTAGACCTAAATACATTATATAATAACATTCCATGAAAATTTATAGAGGAAGCCAGGCAAGGCTGCACTGGGTGGACCTTTTATGACTCGATGCTATCAATAAATGAAGCTACTTCTCTAGTTTAATGATATGTTGCTTCATGCCATGGTGGCAATTTGGCAACCTAACACGTAGCCACGTGTGTTCAACTTTCCTTGAGATAGCAAAGAAGAAGATAATGGCAGTAGGCAGTTAGTCTATTGTAGATTGTCGTGAGCAGTTGTTTATAACGACATGTCGAGGAAACATTGACAACTGAATAGGTACTCGGTTTCCCTCTGCTAGTGAATAAATTCACATTGACTATATTGAAATTTTTAGCGCGATTTTTGGCACATTTTTTTAAACTCAAATTTTTAGCGCATTTTTTTAAAAATTTTTGGCGCGAATTTTTGTGTATTTTTTTGAAATTCAAATTTTTAGTACATTTTTTTGAATAATTTTTTTTTCATCCACAAAATTTTTTCAATCACACTATAGTCAAATGGTATTTTGACTCTCGATAAAAAATCATAAAATTAAAATTGGCTCAAATCACCTACAATGGTCACAGATGGTATTTTTCATCCACAAAATATCTTCAATCACAATATAGTCAAGGATATTTATTGACTCTCGATAAAAAGCCTCAGATAAATGTTGACTTGAATCCCCTATCGATTAAAAAGCCTAAAAAATATTTCTTTCATTAAAAAGCATAATTAATTTTTTTTGATAAAAAGGTTCATAAAATAAAAATTGGTTCAAATCGCCTACGATGGTCACGCTATAGTCAGGGATATGTTTAACTCGTTATAAAAAACAATGCAATATTTGGTCTCAATATTTTCTATAGGTAAATATTGACATAAAATAAAAATGGCTCAAATCGCCTACCGATAAAAAATTTGTCAGGGGTATTTTATAGGCTTGTTAAAGAACACTTGAAATATTTGTTCACACGATTTTCATAGGGAAATTTAGGCTCTAGATAAAAATAAGTTAAAATACCTAAAGTAAATTAGAATAAATTAAAGTACATTAGGATACATTAGAGTATATTAAAGTAAATAAGGGTAAATCAAAGGGTCTAAATTAAATTAAAGTACATTAGAGTATATTAAGGTAAATTAAGGTAAATTAAAGTACATTAGAATACATTTAAGTATATTAGAGTACATTAAGGTTCCTCGAGTAAATTAAGATACATTAGAGTACATTAAGGTAAATTAAAGTAAATTAAGGTTCATAAAGTAAATTAAGGTACATCAGAGTAATTTAAAGTATGTTAGGATAAATTTGAGTAAATTAAGGTGCCTAGAGTAAAGTATGGTAAGTTACTAAATTTTTTTGGATATCAAAATAGACATCAGTAAAAACCAAAAATATAAAATGTATATTAATAAATTCTAAAATAATATTTTAAAAAAAATAACAAAGATAAAAATATAATAAAATATATAAAAATATATAATAATAAAATAATATTTTAAAAAGTAAACAATAAATATTGTTTATCACTACATTAAAATAGTTTTTTCTGGCTTTTAAAGCCGGAAATGTATCAATGACATCATCAAAATTAATACTGTCAAGAGTGTCGCATTCTACGCTTAAGAGTGCAAGACGACCCTTAGCATTGGCCTTATTTGTTTGAAGGCACCGCATCAAAAATAATAGCTTTAGAGTTTACTTTTTTTAGCGCTTCGTTGTTTTTGTGGTGGTATCGCTATTCTAACGTGCACCCAGCCGTTCAGCACTCAAGACGATACAAACTTGAGAGTGAATTTTTTAGTGCTTGCCTACATGCATTTGGCCAAGACACGATTTTGTTTAAATGAATCGGTAACACGCATTCAAATATAACATGCAGATTTAAAATGAGACCCATAAAACATCAACTAACCATGCTAAAATATGAGAGAGAAACAATTAAATATAAAATCAAGAAACACAAAAGTAAATTAAAATAATAACAAAGTGCTACAAGATCCGCACGAAATAAACATAGAAATAACATGAGAACACGAAAATTTGACCGAAATTTGACAATTTACCAAAAAAACCGAAAGTCCATGAAAATGGAACTAAAATTAAATAATTTGACTTGGAAACAATTCAATTAAAAAATTAAAAATAAAATTGTCAAATTAAATTACAAAAATAATAAAATTAAGATTAATATATACTAGAAAATCACAAGGTCAAATTTTGTTTTACTACATCAAATTTAACACACAAGGTTAAGGTCGTACAATAGGTATATATACCGATTCATTTTCAATCAGTTTTAATCAGTTTTCAAAACTTGAATCAGTTTTTATCCGGAAACTCAGCCAGTCTTAACAGAACCATTTTCAATGTGAGTGGAGGAATGCTCGAAAACTTTCTCCACGTCGCGTCCACGCAACCTTGTATGAGCTCTGTTTGGGCGTCGGCGTGGGGAAAGGGTTACAATGTTGTAATGAATGATGAACTATGCCATATGAATTGTTATCTACTATTATACTTCAATAAACATTTTTAGAATAAAGCATTTTTGTCGAAATTTTTCCAGCCCACAGCCGACACATCACTGCAAGAAAATAAACTAAGCATACCCCCATCGAATCGTGTAAGTGCGGTGTAAGTCCGCCAATGATTCGTGCCCATGAAGGCTACGGTGTGAGAATGCAGTAGCTGAAACGTAAATTATTATTCCGTAAAGAGGAAATGGGTTGAAGAGGGAATAGTCTTTTGGCTATTTCATCATCACTCAATTCCTATAAATTCGACCTAAATTATGATAACAAACAGCTCAAAATCAAAACACTGAGTAGTCCAGTGGGCACTCTTAAATTCGTAATATAAACATAAATTCGCCTAGGATTAATTAAGTGAAGGAGACGGTGAAATTAATGACCACAACTCGTTGCTATGACCTCTAAATTATCCAAAATATTATGATTCCTAACCTATTTCAAGTTACTATAACTACTAAAATCAATCATAATTTATTGTAACTTTTAAAAAACCAATTGAAGTTCACTAAAATATTTAAATCTAATTCATTTCTAAAAATCCAAAATTCGTAAATCTCGATCGGAACTTAGTAAACCTAAAAATTCCACCGGACGATGGCGACCTTCATAAAATTGACAAGAATTCATAATGATGAAAGAGAAAAATTCGAGGACTCCGTTTATCCCACTTAAAATTCCTAAAAAGTTCCCGTCGCAAAACAATATTGCCCGTAACCACTCCAAACCACCTGTAAAACATTTAGAAAAGAAGATTTCGACCCTAGCCTCAACTCTAACATCAACAAATCAAATAATCTTGTACAACGAGTTCCATCGCTACAGTACACATTTAGATTAATAAATAACTACGAAATAATGAAATCAAATCATAAATTTATTGAAAAGATGCATAAACATGATGATTGAGCTGAAAAATATAGATTCCAATCAAAAATCATAAGTCCCGAACCAATCATCAGCTACTGCTAGGAACTACTGAAAATCACTAATAATAAGATAGACAAAATAAACCTTTCGTACAAACTTAAATCATGGATAGTCGCACTAAGTAATAAAATCGCACATAGAATAATTCCCACCGAAATCCACGGCCTAGCGAGTTCACCATAGTAAAATTTATCATGCAAGGCAGCGTTAAAACTCATCTGACATTTGAACGATAAAATACCCGAGCAAAAACTACAGTAGAACCAATCCACAAGGGCCTAACGACGAACAATTATTATATAAGTATAGCAAGAAATCAAACGTACCGGATGATAGATCGATTGTTTGAACCCGATCGCTCCAACTACCACGACTAGGAACATCTGTTGGGCTCAGAGCCATAATTAAAACAAAATTACAAAACCAATTTAAACAAAAAGGTGAAAATTGTATAAATTAAAACAAAATAATTAATGTCGTTTGGAAATCGTCAATATGGCTGCTGTAACATAAGCACGCACCGCAAGAAGAAACCAAAAATGAAATAAAACATTAATTAAAACAAATTAAAAACATAACAAAATTAAATAAAATCAAATAATTAATTAAAATTCGTAAAAATCCTACAGCTGCAGAAAGAAACATACGAAAAATAAAATAAACTGCCAAAACCTTGCAAAATAAGGTTTAGAAAAAACACAGGCAGAAGAGGCGACCAGAAAACAAAATATTGGGGTTAAAAAATAATATTGTAAGAAAATAATAATAAAAATAAAATCCGATAACATAAAAATTAAGATATCAAAAAATAAGAAAAAATATATAAAAAATTATAAAAATAATTTGAAATTAATAAAATAATTAAAAAACCCTAAAAACCGCGAAAAATCGCCCATCGGTCGCACACAGACACAAAAACACTATATATACGGCAGTCATTTTCATAATTTCTAACAGACTTACAGGCTTTTAGACAGTCAGACAGTCAGACAAAATTTTTTAGACAAAATTCTTAGAGACGATTGCGTAGAAAAATATTTTATGCTAACTTATGCCAATTTTTTCAAATCTGGTTGCATGACTGTGGATTGTAAGTATTGTTTTCTTGTATAAATATATATTTTGAAGTTAAAGTCTTGATATTTTGATTTTATTCTGGATGGTTGTGGAATCTTTTGGTGCCACTGACAAGCCCCCTAAAATCTTATTTATATATATGTATTGAAATAGCTATTAGGCAGATCCCGGTCCGGCTAGTTGTGATTGTGGGTCGCGCCTTTTCGAAACCTCGGTCTGTCCGCGACGGGGCCTGGCAAAATGGCACAGGACCCTCCCCACAGGGCATCGTTGAACGACTCACAACGGCTGATAGAAACGTCGGTCGAGGTGAGCAGGTAAATTTAAACTCATGGGGAGTGCGACTTTAGTTAAGGGGGAATAAAGTTTTGTATTGAAAGTTTAAAATATTGTCGGAAAATTTAATTGGAAAATCAAGTAGGAAAGGATAAGATAGTGTAGGAATGTAAAGTTGAAAGTATTTTTCCAATAGTTGAATGATATAATCTGACAGAAGAGAGAAATGTTTAATGAAGTGACCGCAGAGGGTTGTAACTACTTAAAATCATGGGAAATGTACCGGGAGTTAAGGAACTGATAATCAAATTTTAAATATAGGGAAAGATAAAGGTAAACTAGGATAAATGTAGTCGAAACCGTGATTAAACAAATGAAATAGGAAATTTAACAAAAAATAAGGGAGGAACGCTGCCCAAATTTTTGAAGGATACATTTATAAATAATGGGTAAAGATGATAAGTAAGTATGGAAATTGTAGGAATAGACGAGTAAGGACCAGGATATAGAAAGAAAAAGACGTAAGACCTTCCATCGGCAGTCAAGAACCCGAAAGTGAGAATATCATGAGGAGTAGTTCTAGAAATGTAGCTCACCTGCTCATGAATTTTCAACCTATATGTACAGTACCAACATGGAAATCACCATGGGTACATAGGAGGGATAGAATAATAATCTTGCTGGCGTTTAGGTGGTAGATACACAAAAACCCTAGAAAAAATAAATAAAAACCAACCTTATTCGCCAACACATCATTGAAAAAACGGCATCATCCCATTTGTCTAAAAGGTTTAACTGTCACCAGTGGATGTCTCCATAAAAATTCCCTACTTCGAACCTGAATAAATTACTTAAACCGATTACTAAAATACCCCTGACAATTTTTTATCGGTAGGCGTTTTGAGCCATTTTTATTTTATGTCAATATTTACCTATAGAAAATATTGAGACCATATATTCCATTGTTTTTTTATTACGAGTTAAACATATTCCTGACTATAGCGTGACCATCGTAGGCGATTTGAACCAATTTTTATTTTATGCCTTTTTATCAAGAAAAATTAATTATGCTTTTTAATGAAAGATATATTTTTTAGGCTTTTTAATCGATAGGGGATTCAAGTCAACATTTATCTGAGGCTTTTTATCGAGAGTCAAAAAATATCCCTGAATATATGGGTTATCAGTGTTCAGAAGTTGATACCAAGTAAGTTAACTTTTTATGTTTTCTGAATTTATTATTATTATTATTATTATTATTATTATTATTATTATTATTATTATTATTATTATTATTATTATTATTATTATTATTATTATTATTATTATTATTATTATTATTCATTATTATTATTATTTTATTATTATTATTTTATTAAGGATGGGTTGCTGCAGAGTCGAGGAGATGGGTTGCTCTTGCGAATGACTACTACCTACATAAGCATTAATTACTATGTAACACTGAAACTGAAAAATTCATTTAATAAAATTCTTTGAAAAAGGTTTTTGAAAAATTTCTAATCTAACTCTATCGATTTGTTTCCGTGATTTTGATAAATTACTACTGTAATTGTATCGATTCATTTAGATTATATTAGACTAAATTTGGTGGTAGGCAGTGATCAGTGACTTGGCCTACATCAACGAGAAGCTGTTATATACTTTATTTTGATCAGTAATACTTTTAGAATTATTGACCAATCTAGAACTACACCACTTGTTGAAATTCCCTACTTGAAATGGTAGGATTTCAATCGGGTCATTGTTATTTAACGGTAAAGGGTCGGATGGTCGAAGTTATTTTTGTGAATTTCGATTCTTATTTACATGGAAATGGCCATAACCTTGGCGAAGATTTAGTCATGCACCTTACTAGCGGAAATTTTTTATGGTGCTTCCCCTCTAACGGTGCTACCGTGCTTATAGTACGCTAAGTCTATTCACACTCTCTGATTCGTTTCGTGCAAGGTGTGGTTAATTGAAGACACAAACTCAAAGCTATTCTTAAATTCAAACTCTGATCACATTAACGGTTTGAATGTAAGGATAGCTTTGAGTTTGTGTCTTGTATTGCACAGTTACAAAAACGAAGTATGAATGATGTTATGGTTTCGTTTGATGTTTGCAGCTTGTTTACGAATGTACCAATGGTTGATACAATTGACTTATGCTGTGCGTTCTGGGATGAAAATGATTCTGAACATCACATTTTGAATAGAAGGGCATTTCGTAAACTTCTTGAATTTGCTACTTCAAATGTCAATTTTCTTTTCAATAATGAATGGTATCAACAAATAGATGGAGTCGCTATGGGTTCCCCTTTAGCACCAACGATGACATCAATATTTTTGGCTAGTTTGGGAAAGGAAATTGCTTCTTTCCAATTTGAAAAACATTTTGTTTATAAAAGGTATGTGGATGATATTTTTCTTGTATTTGAAAACCAGAAACATGTAGAACCGTTTTTGCATTTTATGAACAGTTTACATAAGAACATTGTATTCACATGTGAAACAGAGAGAATGTCATCAATTGCGTTTTTAGATTTAACATTATGAGACAGAGATTTATAGAAAACCAACTGATACTGGTCTTTATACTTCCCCAGAAAGCTTTTGTGAATTTAAATATAAGAGAAATTTTTAAATTGCATTACTTTTTAAAAGTTATAATATAAATAAAAATTATAATATTTATAGAAATAAAATTTAAATTAATTAAAAGTTTTTTGAATATATTTTTTAAATATTTATTTATTACAAAATTAAATTAATAAAAAATAATTTGTTTAAATTAAATGTTAATTCATAATATTTTTAGTTGGTTTTGAGTACCTGAAGATGACAGTTATGCTGTCGAAATATATCGTACGAAAAGTTTTTTATTGGCGTTATCTTTTAATTTGTTTAAATATTATTATTTATTACATAATAATTGGATGATTATTATTAGTTGATATTTTGTTATTTGAATACAAATTTTATATTTTAATAATTTTTGATTACTAAATTTTCTATAATTTAAATTTATAGGATAAATGGCTGTTTCAAAATTAGAAAAGTTTTGGCAAATAATGAGAAATTATAATTATGAAAGTTCTGCAGAAATCTAGTTAGGCATGTTATGCTTATTATGCAGAAAGTTATTGGTGAATGTGCACCATGCGGCTGTAGGTTTTGTTTCTCTTGTATTTCAGGATACTTAAAAATAGATGATAAAATTAGTTCCGGTAACACAGGGGAATGTAAATTGGAATGAAAATATTGTTATGGATTACACAATGAATATTAGAATATCAAAGGTAAAGTGTAGTGTCCAGAAACGTCTGGTGAATATGTTGATGAGTTAATAAAAATGGAAGATCACTCACAAATGTGAAAATATCGGTCAGCAGCTTGCTCATATTACAATATCGGATGTGACAAATGCAATATATCCCAGGATAAAGTTGCGGATCATTTGCAATCTGAAATATTGGCGCACACAAAATTATTAATGGATTTCGTTGCAATTTCAATGATGGAGATAATGAAGGCCAATAATAATGGATTTAGAAATGAAATCAACGAATTGGAATTGGATCCCGAGAGAATGCGAGTAAAATTCAATATTTGATTTAATGAGGATAAATGATGAGAATTCATGAGGAAATTGTTGAGTTGCAGGGAAAATATGATGAGAAATCCGCCAAAATTGACCAGTTGGATGCGGATATAATATGTTGGAGTGGTGAAAATGTTGCAATGAGTGAAAATATGGATCAATTGATTTCAGACGGGGAAAGAAATCGAGTTTGTTAATAAATTGCAATATTGATTTAATTGATATTTGGATTGTTATTAAGATTGAAATTGCAGATCTGCAGAGGAAATGTGGCGATCAAGACGAGGAAATCAAATTGCTGAATGAAAAGATCTCGGCATTGAGGAATGTAGATAGAAATGTGAGCGATAGATTGGATGGATTGCAATTAGATGTGGAGGGTAACCAGGTGAAATATTAATGAAATCAGTACTCATTTGATGATGCGCTGTCGCGGCAATATTTCAGCTGGCCATGAGAGAACAATTTACAGCAAAAAATTGCCCAATGCGCCACCAACTGCCAGCAAGCAGAAAGCAAATTTCACAATGCCAATCAAATGAGAAATTAAACAAGTCAAATAATAAATTTCTCATTGTGAAATGAATAAAATTTTCAGAAAGAATTAATTAACAAAATCGATCAAATGAAAAAGAAAAAAAGAATTTATTTGATGGAAATATCAAATAAAATCGATAAATCAACGGAAAATGTCGACACAAAATTCTTTGAAATGGCAACCAATCAAAATCAGCTGAATTATGGAGAATTTTTCTGGAAGCTCGAAAATTTCACTGATAAAATAGCAAATACAAAAAATGGAGTCAAGACATACATTGCTAGCAAATCATTTCTTATGTATAAAAATGGCTATAGAATGTGTTTGAGTGTGAATCCTTATGGATATGATGTGGGCAAGGGCACTCATTTGTCTGTGTTATTTTGTTTGATGAAAGGCGAGTATGATTACATTTTGGAATGGCCATTCAGGCATTCTGTCACACTTGCTTTGATCAATCAAGGGCACCCTACTGACTCATGTCAGCAAGACTACGAAATATGAAAATAATCCAAATTGTACATCATATATTCAACCAACTGACAGAAATTCTGGATTTGGATATCACCAATTTATCGATCAATCCAGATCTGATGCGTAACAATCAGATATTTATTAAATGTTCCGTTGACTCGTGATTGAATAAGATTTTTTCAAATTTGTTAATTTTTTTATAATTTTCAAAAATTTTTATTTTAAATGTGAAAATGTGAAAATTATTTAATTATTAAAATTATTAAATTTAAAAGCAATGAAAATATTTCAATTATTTGATGTAAATCTGATAAATGTTTATCTTTTTTTAATTCGCTTGGCATATTTGGAATATTTGCAACACGATTTAGTATATTATAATTAAAAAATCACAAAACCTTATCATAGAATTAATAAAATAAAAGAAAGGACAATTCCAACATATATATTGTTGGGGTTAAGTCATTTTCAAAAATAATAAATGGAAAATTTGAAAAAATAAAATGATTAAAATCAACATTTTCCGGGGGAAGTGGATATGTGCAGATGCCAATCAATGAGACGAGTACGAAAATAATATAAAATTAATTTGACCCCTAGAAAACTTTATTAAGAAAATACAATTAAATTATGGAGAAATTCTCAGATTTTGATGAGTTTGATTGCGAGTGGAACTAATTATTCCCTAATATGATTTTTTCGCAGTTTTCTCCAGGGGAACGGCCAAAAGATGAAAGTAAATTGTTTTATTAGTTCATCGGAAGTCCAATTTAAATTTTCGTCAATCAAATTAGTTGTTAGGGAGAGATTCCCTATATAATGGAGTCTCGAATTAACAACAGGGGCACAAATAGTTTTGAAAAATTGCGATCTTTAGAAAAGTTAAAAAGATTCGTGAGATTGAAAAAGAAAATAAGTCAATCTTGTCAAGGATATTTTAGTAGTTAATTGAAAAGATGGCTTCCCGTGTAGATTCCTGCCAATATTGTAAAAGTAACATTTGAATCGTTGTGAAATTGTTGGTATCGAAAAAAAGTTTCCCTGTGTTTAGTTATTCCAGTAACAAATGTTAATAGTGGGATGTGTCACACCCGGCACACTACCCCCCCTCCCGGTAGGAAATTTTTCTAAGTCCAAAAAAGCAAATTTCCTGAGACAAAGACAATGACTCATTCAAGGTCATTTTATGGGTCATAATAATTTCTTAGGGTCATTGGATGACTCATCATTTATTTTCTAGGTCGTTTAAACCAAGACCGTGACTCATTCAAGGTCATTGGATGAGTCATAATAATTTCTCAATGGCAGTCAAAATTTTCTCAAGGTCACTGGATGATTCATCATATTTTTTCAAGGTCATTCAAAATTTCTCAAGGTCATATTATTTTTAACAATTTTTAAATTTAAAATTACTATTTATTTTTATAAGTAGTGTTTTAATTATTAATATTTTTTAATTTTTATTTTTATTCTATTACTTTTTTTATAAGTAGTGTTTTAACTATTAATATTTTTTAATTTTTATTAATATTATTATTATTATTAAAAGTTTTATTATTATATTTATTATTATACTATAATTAATATATAATAAAAACAAAGTCATTAACAACAAAAAACTTTTATTAAAAAGAAATAATTCGACTATAGTAATATTGTCGAAGAGCTTTATTCAAATCCCATTCCACATACTTCCGATATCGGGCAGCGCAGCAATGACATCCAAATTTTGTTGTCGATGATTCACTCAAAATTCTATTAAAACTAGTCAGAGGTAAAATTAAAATCAGCAAATCTAAAAAACTAGTATTGAATAAACATCGTAAGCCTTTATTATCGCTTGTAAATAATAAAAATCGTAAGCAAATGAGAAAAATCATATATAAACAACAAGGCGGTTTTATCGGAGTAATTTTACAATTAGCAATATTATTATGTGGATTACAATAAACGATAGGAAAATCATTACCTAATGTCAAATTAAAATTTAAATCATCTTGTTGTAATGGAGAAGATTTGGACGAACTCAGAAGACGAAGCAGGTTTCGGTGGAGTGGCAAAGTTAAAGAAAAGAGTCCCAAATTCGAAAAAGGAAATGCAAAAGTGGTTGTCAGATCAGTTTGCTTACAGTTTAAACAAACCAATGCGAAAAAGATTTATAACGATAGCTTGTAAGACATTCGGTATTAATAATTTATGGCAAATGGATTCGAAAATTAACAAGGGTTATAAATATATTTTAACGTGTATTGATTTTTTCAGTCGTTTTGCCCGCGGTGTACCAACAAAGACAAAATCTGCAGAGGAAATATCAAAAGCAATTAATAATATATTTAAAAATGGGCATCCAGACAATTTGCAAACCGATTTAGGTATTATTATTATTATTATTATTATTATTATTATTATTATTATTATTATTATTATTATTATTATTATTATTATTATTATTATTATTATTATTATTATTATTATTAATATTATAGGCAAGAATTTTTACAATAGTAAAGTTAAGCAAATGCTGGATCATCTCAAAATAAATCATTATTCTCTACATTCTCAATACAAAGCCGCCCATGTTGAAAGATTTAACCGGACATTGAGGGATAGATTGAAGAAATATTTCGTGCATCAAGGTAATAAAATATGGATAAATGTATTACCGAAAATACTTGTTAGTTATAATAATTCATCACATCGAGGTCTGAATGGTTTGAAACCCGTAGATATCAGTTCGAAAACATTAGCTAAATCAGTGCGGTCTAAAAAAGTTACAAAACCAAAATATAAAGTTGGTGATCATGTTAGAATTAGTAAAATATCTGCTTCACCTTTCATCAAAGATTTCGATAGTAATTGAAGTGATAAGGTATTTCAAAATACTAAAATTAATACTAAACAGAATCCTGTAATGTATGTTATTAAAGATAGTGATAACAATGTAATACAAGGGAAATTCTATGAACAGGAATTACAAGTTATTTCCAAACCTAAAGTGTTCAGAATTCAGAAAATACTGAAAACTAAAAAGGTGGGCAAGGATAAACAATAATATGTCAAATGGCATGGATATCATCAAAACACCTAATAAAGTGAGTTTCTATACAATTTTGCCAAGCAATAGTTACCCACTTATCCATCCAGAAAATCAAGAAAGTAAATTTATGGTTGATCTTCAAAATCCCATTTATTTACATGGAAATTGAGAAGTTGCTTTGCAAGACTTTACATTTGTGTACAATACATTCCCATTTTATAGTCAACGTAAAATCAATTACAAGAAACGTGTTCCAAAAACCTGTAGTGGTATTTTCTCAATCAATAATATTGAATGATATTGTCATATTCCGAATCAGATTTTAGATGAAAATACTGGCATGTTTTTCAAAGATGGATTGAATGTTAGTTGTGATTTTAGTCCATTTACAATAAAATTTGAAGGTATTGATGATGCCAAGCGAATGGGTAGTGATAAGCTTAACATTGTTGTTCCTGGTACTGAATACCTAATACGTTTCAAAACTTTTATTGATGTCAGCCCTGTGAATGAACACATCAAAATATCTCTATAATATATTAATGAGGTTGAATATTCATTTACGTTTACTAATGATTTATATATTGAATCACTTGAAGAGTTACATAAATATATTTCATTCAATTGTTTACATATATTTAAAACTATTGAAATTGTTAAAAATGGATTATGCAAATTCAGTTTGAATAATAACATTTGTGAATTAACATTTGATAAAATTGGCTATTACATTGGGATTAGATAAACAAACATATAGGGCAAGTGCTTTTGGTGTAGGCAAACCAAGAATAATAAAACTTCACAGACAAATGTTCATATATACTAACATCATCAATCCTATAATTGTTGGTGATTCTTTGGTTCTTCTATTGAAATCTGTTTGGGTTGATAAACATGACCAGGATGAAGTTGTCAACTCTTGGTAGATTTGCACTTCCTATTCTTAAACGCATTGGTAGTTATGTTATGAAAACCGCTAAAGATGTGATAATGAATGAGCAGAAAATATAACCATCTTTGAAATCAAATGCATTATCTGAGTTAGGGAAAGTTCTACCGGGTGTTGCAAGTTTGTTTCAAAAACAGGCACCGGCACCAGAATCAGCATCAGCTCAAAAACGTAAATGACATCATAAACATCATATAAACAAACGAATGAAAGGACATGGAACTATATTTCAAAAATGATTTGCGGTAAATCTGAATTGTGTTTATTTGAAAGACCCTCTCCCCAGGCGGTAATTGAAATGGGGGCCTTTGAAGACGTATTCCCGATGAATTCTATTATGGATAGTAGAACTGATATTGAATTTTATATTAACGGTTCCCAAACCGAATGTTTAGATTTGAACGATACATTGTTAACTGTTCAGATCAAAGTTGTAGATAAAGTTAGAAAACCGTTGGGCGAACCTAGTGATGTAATACCAAACAATTTCTTGTTTCATACACTTTTTAAAGATGCAGTTCTCGGATTTAATAATATCAAGATTGAGGGTGGAAACAGTACATATATTCACAAAGCTCTAATAGAAACTATTATAAATTACAATAGTGATACTAAAAATACATGTTTAACTCCTATGGGTTATGGTAGTGATGACGATAGGAATAAGTGTATTTAGAGTTCGAAGTTATTTACGATGTGCTCATCATTACAACTCGATTTTATGGATCAACCGAAATATTTACTCCCAGGTGTTAATGTACACATTAGATTGAAAAGATCAGAGTCTGCATTATCACTAATAAGTGCCAATACAGCACCAATTCTTCAATTAGTTGATGCAAAATAATTGGTGAGAAGAGTTCGTGTTGAACCCTCAGTATTAGCCGTTCATCAAATGTGGGCTTAATTCTAAGCATTCAATATATCCATTGAAAACAAAGGAAATTGTTCAATTTGCTATTGCTAAAGGTGTAGCTTCTTTCTATAAGGAACAAATATTTGGAAATAGAAGAATGCCCAACTTTATATTGGTAATATTTCAAAGTAAATCGCAATATAATGGATCATACTTAACATCGAGCTCAATTTTCAAATATTTTGGTGTAACATCGTTAACTTTATCGAAAAATAGTAATTATAGAAAAACATATACTCAAGATTTCGATAATGATAATTATTGTGCTACATATATGCAGAGTATAGTGAGAAATATGGGTTATTTGGAATTGTGGTATAACTCTTGATGATTTTAAAGCAAATATCCATTCTTTACATTTGGTTTTGCACCCGATTTTGATTTAAATCAGAGTCAATTACCTCAAAATGGAAATTTAAGATTAGATATAAAGTTTGCTAAAGCTAAAACTGAACCGGTACATGTTTTAATATATGGAGTATTTGAAAATGAGGTTCAAATAACTGCAAACAGAACCGTACTAGTTTGAACGAACATTGTTGGTTTGAAAATGTTGGTATAAATGTATAGATAATTTATGATAATTTGTCATGGAGTAAGTTTTTCATGTATTATTAATATTATTGATGTAGTTCTGTTCAGGTCTATCGAATTGGAAAACAAATACTAGGACATGAATTTTTAGGAGTTTATTCTCTTGATAAAATTCCATATTTACGAAATAATCAATCCATAATCGTCAATACTCAATCGTCTCATCTTGGTGGAGAACATTGGTTAGCAATATATATGAACACTAGCAAAATATTTGTATTTGATCCTATGTGGTTTCTATTATCCGGCTTTAATGGTTTCGAAACTGCAAACAATGAGTAAACCTATTGTGTATAATAAAACTATGTTTCAAAAACCATGGACCTTAACATGTGGTCAACATTGTTTAGCTTGGTTATTATCCAAGTGATTTGATGTTTAATAAATTTTTTATTATTATTGTTATGTTTTATTATTATTATTATTATTATTATTATTATTATTATTATTATTACTATTATTATTATTACTACTACTATTATTATTATTACTATTATTATTATTATTATTACTATTATTATTATTATTATGTGTTTAATTAATATTCAATTAATGTTAACAAAGACAGTGCATGATAAGTGCGTGATTTACAAAGACACTACATGATCATGACATGATTTACAAAGACAGTGCATGATAAGTTCATGATTAGTAACAAGGAACACACTAAGACTGTATGTAATTTACAAAGAAAACATACCTACACAGTATAGGCTGCATGCATAAAAATCTCTCACCTATGTGTGTGTATTGCTAAAATGTGATTGGCAAAATCCTGAAAATTTGATTCTCTTTATAAACATTGGCAATTTCCAAATTTGTCACAATTATTTCAAAAATTCGCAACATTCAAAAACATTCAATATGGGTAATATTTTAAGAAACCTTTTAACGTGTGAAACCGGTAAGGATTTTCAATTTTATTTTTTATTATATTATTTATTATTTTAGATTGGTTTTTAATAACCGAATACCAGAATCAACTAGATGAAGTTATCGAGGATGAAATAGATAAATTTTAAATTAATTTTGTGATTTATTTAATAATTATTTTAGAAAATGACGTTAATGTTATTGAAGATACCGAAGTTATTACAATCGAAGATGATGAAAATGACGATGTTATCATTATCGAAGATAGTTAAGCTATTATAATCAATGATGATCTCGGTAAATTTTAATTTTATTTTTTCTATGTATTTAAAAACGTTGTAGTAGATTTGGATGCCAATGTTCCTGATGATGCCCACATTTCTGTGGATGCCCCCGTTTCTGGGTATACCAACGTTCCTAGTGATGCGCCCGTTTCTGAGGAAGATATGAATGACCTCTCTTCTATAGAGGATGACGATTCTTCGGATTCAGGAAATAAATGTTAGTTTTTTATTTATTTATTTATTTTTATAAGAAATTAAGTTAATGATATTTGAAGTATTATTAAAATAATACATCAAATATAAATATTTTATAATAAGTTTTATGATAAATATATTTTTATGGTAATATAAGCTGATGAAATTTAAAGTATTATTATAATAATACTTCAAATATCATTAATTTATAATAAGTTAAAATTATAAAGAAACAAATCTATTGATTTTAAAATAATAATTATTGAATTATATAGGAATTATTTTAATTTTTATTGGATACTTTATATAGAAATTATTTAATATAATACTTTGCAGTGAGCATGCAAATATTATATAGGTTTTGTATATATATTAATTTATTATTTTTATTAGATATTTTATATAGGTTTTATAGGAATTAATAAAAGGAATATTAATAAAAGTTTTAATATAATAGTTTGCATTTTTAGATTTATTATAAGATACTTTATATAGGTTTTGTATATAGTATTAGATACTTTATATAGTAATTATTTATTTTAATTTATAGTTTATTAGATTTAATAGGCACATTTTATCCGAGATATTGTATCTCATCCTTACAACACAGTAAAAGATGTCATAAAGAAATGAAAAAATATTACCGCCATAGATTTAATGGCATCGACTTTTTTATATGCGCCATATACAAAACTTCCCAAAGCGTTAAATATAAAGAATTTTATAGGGAACATGCGATTCATTTAAATTCTTTTAAGTCAAATCAAATTAAACTTTTTAAGAAAATTAATAAAAATAATATAAATATTTTGAATATAATTCTAAATAAACCAAAAACTAAATCAAATAAAACGAATAAAAGGCTTGCTGAAAATATTAAATTTAATATTCCTAATAAAATGATTAAAAAAGAAGTCATCGAAATCAGTGATGATGGTGACTTTAATATTATAAATAATGTAAATAATGAAAATATTATAAATAATGTAAATATTATACATATTATAAACAATGAAAATATTATAAATAATGTAAATATTATACCTGATATAAATAAAGAAAATATAAATATTATACCTATTATAAATAATGAAAATATTATAAATAATGTAAATAATGATATTATTATAAATAATAATATTATACCTATTATAAATAATGATATTATACAATTCTGAGGTTCTGTATTAGAGAATGAGTCGAATATATCAGTAAATTTAAATGGCGCTATCAAAACTTTACGTTTTTATATATCTAACGCGCAACTAATTAAAAAAACTTTAACTGTGCGAATCAGTAATAAATTAATTTTTGAGATAAATAAAATGGGGAGCGTTAAAATTCAATTCGCATTAATTAAATTTGAAAAAGATGGTGAGATCCGTGACAATTATTTTTCGAATAATGCGGAGACATATTCGGACAACTTTTTAAGCGAACGGGTTAATAAACTTAACGAAAAAATAGAGCAATTAACCCATTTAGGCAGTGGATGGCGTGTTATTAATATTATGGAAATACACTTTATTTTAATTAAATGTGCTCCTATTAATCGTCTGTCCGGACATAAATATATTAAAACCCCTTCTGCATTAAAAAATAAAGGAACTATAGTAAATATAAAAAATAATGACGACAAATGCTTCCTTTACTCCATTCTTTATTTATTAAAGAAAGATATAATTTGTGAAAATCCCCAAAGAGTTTCTAAATATACAGAGTTTTTAGAGGAGTTAGAATATGATGAGGTCACGGATTGTCCCATGAAACTTTGCAACATCCCAAAATTTGAAAAGAAAAATTCTAATTTAAACTTAGCAATTAATGTGTTTTCGTACACACCAACTGTGATAATTGATGAGGTCCCAGATAATTATGTCTTTCACCATCCTCATTTAAGTTTAATACATAGAACCAAAGTCACTGACGGAAACCCTATTTATTTATTATTGCTTCAAAATAAGGACAGATATCATTATACCGCAGTGACCAATATCAACTGGTTAATGAATTGCCATCAAACCCCTGACTGTAACATACAAATTAGATGCCATTGGTGTTCACATTGCCTTAATGGGTTTAGATTAAATAATGCATTCAATACACATGTTGCATTATGCGCCAAAAATCAGACTGGCACAAATCTTTTTACATTACCCGAAAATGAAAATTTAGAATTACTAAATTACTCTAAACATATCACCCCACTTTTTGTGATTAATGCCGATTTTGAATCTGGTTTTACTTCCTGATGATAGACATCATCAAATTCATATGCCTATTGCAGCAGGCCTTTTATTAATTAATAATTACACCAACACAAAATCGTATTCATACTTTTATGGTCTTGATTGTATTCCTGATTTTCTTAAGAAAATTGAGGAAATTGCAACTGAAATTGTTATTCCGTACTATGATTCGGAAGGTGATAAATTGATAGTGCCTATGTCTCTCAATAAGTTTCGACAGTTTAAATATTGTCGAACCTGTTATTTATGTAAAAAATCTATTGTACTTCCGGTTAGAGATCATTGCCATTTTACAGGTAATTATCTAGGGGCATTTTGCCAAAAATGTAATTTATCTCGTAGGATTTATCGATTACTACCTATCGTTTTTCATAATTTAAGAGGTTATGACCTTCATGGAATTTAGATATCATACCGACCTCTACAAAAAAATTTATTTCATTAATTGTTCACATTAACAAATTGGCTTTTCGCTTTATCGACAGTATTTATTTGTTAATTGTTCGTTAGCTAAGGCTGTGAAAACACTAACTTCTCTTCCATTGACTTCGTCTGTCTTTCAAGGTTCTATAGTTGAAAATGAGTACGATAGGCACAACTAATCTGGACGCAGCAAAACTGTAGGACTTTGCGTGATTATATGTTAATTTACCTTAAACTTGACACATTCCTCCTTGCGAACTATTTTCAACAATTCCGTGCTAAGGCTATTGTTTACAATGGTCTTGAACCTCTAAATTTTTATGGAATTCCGGGTATGTCATGAGCTTCAGCGCTTATGACATTAACGGAATACGAGGTGAATTAACATTTGTTAACAAACGCTACATTGCTGCTTCGGAGGATATAGAATTATTGTACATAGATACAAATAATCTGTATGGTTGGGCTCTCAGCCAAAGTCTTCCTTACGCTGATTTTACTTGGGTGTATGATAGTTTGAACGAGGTTTTGAGTGAATGTTCGAATGTTGTGGATATTGAAATCGAGAATTTGATATCGAGATTCCAGATTATTTACATGATTTTTTAAATGACTTTCCGATTAAACCGGAAAAGATGTGCTCACCAAACTCAAAAGTTGAGAAGTTAATGCTCACGCATTATCCTAAGAAGAACTATGTTCTTCATTGGAGGCTTCTCAGGCTTTCTCTTTCTCTCGGGGCTAAGGTTATATATATATATATATATATATATATATATATATATATATATATATATATATATATATATATATATATATATATATATATATATATACATAGAGCTATTAAATACAAGCAAGCTCCTTTTTTTAAAAATTATATTGATAAAAACACTAACTTGCGTAATTCAGCTGAAAAGTTAATTACATAATCGTCAAAACCGCCATTTAGAAAAACAATAGATATTACTGATGATCTTTTTGCCGCTCATCTTAATAAGGACTCAATATGTTTGGATAGACCTAGTTATATCGGTCAATCAGATCTAGATCTATCCAAACTACTGATGTACCAGTTACAGTATATTGAATTACAAAAATACCGTGATATTTATAACTGTGATATAAATTTAGTAGCGGATGATACCGATAGTTTCTTTTTAGAAATAAAAAATTTAAAATTAGATATATTATTACCAGCGATGACTTCAGATGACCTATTAGACACCTCAAATTATGATCCTTCTCATCCTTTATATTCTAGGCGACTTGACTCAGTTATAGGCAACTTCAAAGATGAGAGTAAACGGCTAGGATATAGTGAGTGGGTTTTCTTGCGCCCTAAATGTTATAGCCTGCTAGGAAATAAATCAACAATGCGAGCTAAGGGTGTAAAATTACCGGGTACCGACATTAAACACCAATCGTATTTACATTGTTATAATAACAATACTATTATGTCGGTACCTAAACTAGGATAGGGGCCCGAAATCACCAGCGGTTTACTTTTAAAAATTCAAAAATCGCATTAAAAAATCATGACGATAAGAGAGATTGGGTAGGGAAAACCTCAAGTTTTGCATATGGTCATTATAGAGGGGTTGATGTCCTTGATGTTGGCGGTAATATAGTAATGCCTGAAGCCGATCCTGCAATTCGTAATGAACGATTCGCTGAAATATTTGAAAATATAATTGATATTTATTGACAAAATTTTGTAAATATTTTAAAAATAAAAAATTGTGAAAATAATTTGTCTTACTATTTTATTTATATTTTTAGATTTATTTGTTATAGTTTTTTTAGATTTACTTTTTAATATAATAGTTTGCAGTGAGCATGCAGATATTATATAGGTTTTGTATATATATTAATTTATTATTTTTATTAGAAATTTTATATAGGTTTTGTAGGAATTATTTGGTTTATAAAATAATGTTAATAAAATTAATAAATAAAACTTGTAACAATAATAATAATAATAATAATAATAATAATAATAATAATAATTGTAACTATAATAATAATAATAATAATAATAATAATAATAATAAATAAAAACTTTTAATAAAAAACTTTGAATAAAACTTGTATTAATAATAATAGTAGTATTATAATAGTATTAATAATAATGACAATAATTTCTTTTTAACAAAAGTTTTTGTTGTATATGATTTTGTTTTTATTGTATAATAATAGTTAGTAATAGTAATAATAATAATACTAAAACTTTAAATAATAATAATAATAATAAATAAAAACTTGTAACAATAATAATAATAATGATAAATAAAAACTTTTAATAAAAAACTTTCAATAAAACTTCTAATAATAGTATTAATAATAATATTAATATTAATAAAAATTAAAAAATATTAATAATTAAAACACTACTTATAAAAATAAGTAGTAAATTTAAAAATAATATGACCTTGAGAATATTTTGTATGACCTTGAGAAATTATTATGAACCATCCAATAACCTTGAATGAGTCATATTCTTTGTTTAAATGACCTTGAAAACTTTGATGACTCATTGTCTTTGTTTCAATGACCTTGAATGAGTCATTGTCTCAGAAAAGTGTACTTTTGGACTTAGAAAAACTTTCTACCGGGAAGGGGGTAGTGTGCTGGATTTGACACATCCCACTACTAATGTTATATCGAAATGTTATTAGCTTAATAAATTAATTATTCAATTTTCGTCTGCATGGGTTTCAAGGTCAAATAACCAATATCATAAAGTAATTTTTGTTATAGTTGTCTTTAAACGCCTTTATAATCCCTCTATCGAGTGGTTGAATCAGCGAAGTTGTGTTTGGTGGAAAATAATCCGGCATTTGAATATTCTGTTGATATAGAATGCACCGGTGCATTATCTAAAAGCAATAGGATTTTTTAGTTTAAATTTCTAAGATGCATATTTAAATCACTTAACCATTTATAAAGTAATGAAAGTGTCATCCGTGCTTTTTTAGAATAATCATATTGAATAAAGCTTTCATTTTAGATTTTGATAAACACCTTGGAGTGTTTGATTTGCCAGTAAATAAAGCTGGTAGCTTTTCACCTGTTGAGCTAGAACAAAATAATATTGTCAGTCTTTCCTTCAAATATTTACCAGATTTATGCTCATTTTGATTTACAAAGTCATTGATTGTAAGCGCCCTTAGATTCATTGGATTTTCTTCGTGATATTTCAATATATATTTTCTCTTTGATTGTTAAATATTTTCACTTCTTAACATTGCTCATATATAAAGGCTTGGGAATATTTTTTTATTTTAAACTATTTTAATGGCAGAAAACGTTCAAATTTAAAAAAAAAATGTTATAAATAAGGTGTTCAAAATATGCAAAGTCGACTGTGTATTGGAAGGTAGATCTTAAAAAATGGAAAAAATTAAAAATTTCATTTCTGAAAGTCTTGCCCCGTAATATGTTCCTTATAAAATATAAACACTGTATAAAAAGTTTGAGCAATGCATTCTTATGTTGAAGGGTATCTTAAAAGCCTCAAGATTACAAAAGTTTTGAAAATTCAGCAAATTTGCAACAGGAACTGAAACTGCTCTTCATCACGGGTTATTTGTTCATTGTACACCTGAACGAGTGCCACTCCATGCTCAGTGTAATCATTGACAACTTTTAGAGACTGAACTGTCTCTGCAGCCATCTTATAGTCAACTCTGTCCTTCCGTAAGTCAAAATCAACATGTGAAATCCATCTGCAGGTCCATCTTTGGAATCAGTGTCATTGACATTCCTATAACCAAGTTTTCCAATCTCTTGTTTTGCAATGAATCAAGAGCAACAATTATTCGTTTGCATTGAACCTGATCTCCATTTTCTTCATTAAGCATGGCACTCACTATCAATCTCTTGGTTAATGAACTGACTGGATGATAAAACAGAGTTTAGCTTACTAGTTCCAGTGACAAGTAACACAGGTGATTGAAAAACTTGCGTGATATTGACTTTGAGATGGTTGAATGAATTGATGAGTATTGAAGCAGTGACTTCAGCAGCAGCAGGTTACTGTAAGGACCATCTGATTCTTGAGGTGCAGTGATACAAGCTTTCAGGTAGATACGTACGACAAAGTCACATCACGAAATCCTTTCTCTTTTACAGTAGCCAGTTTGAATTGAGCCTTGAACTTCCAGATTTTTGAGGTTTTATATGACTTTGGGCATTTACCGTTCATGGTGCATTGATGCAGGTGACGCAAATCTCACTATTCTTGCAGGACAGATCCAAGAAAGGCAATCACAAGTTCCAAGAACTCTTTATAATCATCTCTCTTGTGACTCTGCTCAAGATGTTTGTTGACAAATCGATGGTGACTTGTTTTATGTCTTCGATTAGACTTGCGATGTTTTGCCACTGTTGGGCAATAACTAAGGTTTTAAAATTTTTGTTTATCTGGCACGACATCCGATAAACTTTGGGGCACGCAAAGTCCAAGTAGACGAAAGATCATCAAATATAGACTATTTAACAATACATAATACAAAAAGTATAAAAAAGGGTGAAAAAATGCAAAACATATGTAAAAAAATAAATAAAAACATTTAAAAAGAATTGAAAACATTGAAACTAACAAAATTAACCAAGTTCATCACATTGGCTCCAAATTCATTAAAGACGCTTATATTCTAGAAAATAACTATGAGAATTAAGCCTGAAATATAATTAGAAACATTAATTATAAAGAATCACGAAAATCTGTAAACCAGGAGAAAAGTGATGAAATATGGTAAAAACGTGTAGGTGTTTTGTTTTACCGCAAAACATGCGTGTAAAACCCCCCTATATAAGTCGATGCCAGATCGACATAAATTAATGCTATTTTTCAAAATGTTTTCAAATTTTAAAAGAATTGTGCTAACTTAATCGTTATTTTTAATCGTTATCACAAGCCAATTATTAACTATCTAATCGTCAACCACATGCATACAAGAAAATAAAATGATTTTTTATCGAACTAGTTATCAAACTAGTACTTCAATGTGGAAGTACCCGAAGTAAATGGCAGTTTTCCGGGTCAGTTCTCTACTCCAAGAATCCCAAAAATTTGACAGAACATAAATAAATATAAAATCAAAAAGCACAAAAGTAAAATAAAATAAATGCAAAATGCATCAAGAACCGCATGATATTTACATAAAGAATAACATAATAACAAGAAAATTTGACCGAAAAACGACAATTTATATAAAAGTAGAAATATAGTAAATTAAAATAAAATATTTTTGGTTGAATAAATTCAATTAAAAAATTTAAGAAATAAATTAAGAAAATAATAAAAATTTAATATAGATAACACAAATAATTTCAAGGTCAAATTTTGTTTTATCTCAATAAAAATAACATGCAAAGTAAAGGTCAAATTATAGGTATATATACTGATGTGTTTTCACAAATTTTAATGACAAATGTGTGAGAAAGAATTGACAGATTGAATTCTAGTTATAGTGTGCAGATGGTCAGACTGATTTTAGTATGCAGATGTCAGTTTGTGGTCTTACTTTTCAGTAGTATTTGCAATTGCTTGTATTTATGAAACTTTGTGACGAAAATATGAAATGAAGAATTTTAATGAAAAATATACGTTTATGCATCGAAGCTTTTATCCAATTTAGATGGTAACATTTATTTATTTATTTACCGGCACACAGCCAAAACATACCGCAAGTAATTAAAATCTACACACAAGTCGAGATGTGTAAGTGCGGGTATATCCGCCAATATCTCGTGCCCGTGAAGATTCTGTTGTGCGTAACGACAGAATCCAAACGTCAAATCATAAAACTAATTAGCGAAAGAAGGTAGCTCGAAAGTGGGTCTTTTGGCTCAACTTTCTTGCACCCAATTTCGATAAAATCGACATAAACTTTTAAACAACATTCGGCTTAAAATCACTAACACCGAGTAGTCCAGTGGGCACTCATTAAATACAATGTGAACACAAATAGATCATAAGGACAAAGAAAGGGGGAAATTTCGAAATCGTTGCAACAGTTAAAATGAATAGCCATCGGGAAAAGATTAATCCGAACGACCAAAATCATGAAAAGGAATAATTTAAATAATATATAAGAACTAAACAAATTATTTTGAGTTGAGATGAAAAATATGGGCGGAACGCTGCGCAAATTTTCCGAAATAATAAAATACTTTATCGAAAATTGTACAGTAAAAGTGGAGTGCGGCTCAATTGTTTGTATTATTAAAATATTCTGATAAAACTGAGAAATAATTTAATCAATAATTTAAAAAATATTTTTAACCAATAAATCTGTCCCTGATAAATTATTATAAAAAATTTGAGCAGGGATCTGCTATATTTTCATGTAAAAATAATATAATAAAATATTAAAAAAAAAACAAAGGGTCAAATTAAAATTAATACTTGATTTTTTATTTACAGGTAGAGTACTTGGTTGATAATTTTGATAATTATTTTTAATATAACCTAATAGTAAATTAAAACTGATTTAATAAAAAATGAAAATCTTACTTAAATTGTTATTTTGAAATTGATATTCTCCAACATTATGGGTAGGACCTTCAATAAATTGAGGATAATTGGGATAATCTAAATTAGTTTAATAAAAATGAAAATCTTACTTAAATTATTCTCATATTGATTTACTCAAACAATATATAATTTCCTCCATTGAATTGTGGAAAGATATTATTAAGACATAAAAGTAAAATTAAATCAATTTAATCTAAATTACAATCTTACTTAAATCGTTATTTTGATATCCACTTACAAATTGAGAATAATTCATGTAACCTAAAAATAAAATTTAATCAAATTATTAAAAATATTAAAATTTTACTTAAATTGTAATTTTGTGGATAATATCCTCCGTAACTTTATGGATAAATTCCATCATTTTGCTGATTTACTAAATTGTCTAAATTATAAAGTAAATTTGTATTAATAAAAAAATTTAAATTACTTGTTCCATATCCGTAACTAAGGTTATTGTTGTTATTATTCATTCTTGATATCTGGATAAATTTCATAATACTAAATTTTAAAAACAATTCACTTGGAAATTTGACTTTTTGATAAATTATGACAAATTCTTAAAATGTTTATCATTATATTCAAATGTGTGTATTTATTTTTTCGACCAATCAAAATCAACATACCAACAACATGCACACACATCTATATCAATCAACACACATTATCAATCAACAAAATCACATTAGGAAATAAACACAATGATAAAATAAAGATTTAGAAAACAATCAATTCTTCATTGATTTTAGCCAAGCTAAACAATGCTGGCCACAAGTTTGTGTCAATAGATTTTGATATCGAATTCGATTATATTCAATTGTCATCAACATTAATTCTAGTTTTGATATCAATAACGGAGGATAATAGAAACTCATCGGATCAAATACATATATTTTATCTGGTTTCCCATAAATTTCGAGCCAATGTTCTCCACTGAGATTAGCTGATTGAGTATTTACAATCAAAGCTTTGTTGATATTGATATATGGAATTTTGTCCAAAGGAAAAAACCAATGAAAATTTTCCAAATTAGTTTTCTAGCAATAGTTTGTATATGAATAGAACTAAAATTAATTAAATTACTTACTTCATTTTTAACTATAACTAATAATAATTTGGTTTATAATTTGTTCAACCTAGAGTTGTTTGTCAAATCTATAAGGGATGTTCAAACTAATACTGTACGGCTTGAGATGATTTGAATCTTTTTTTCAAAAACTCCGTATACAAGTACTGATACAGATTCGGTTAATGGATTTTCAAATTTTATATCCAATCGGAAATTTACACTTTGAGGTAACTGACTATGATTAAGATCAAAATCAGGTGCCAATACAAATGTAAAAAAGAGATATTTGTTTTTAAACTTTTACAAGGTAATACCAAAATTCATATTTGTATTAAGATAACCAATATTCCTAACAATACTTTGCATATAACTAGAACTATAATTATCATTGGCAAAATCTCGACTATATTTTTCGCGATAATCATTTCCTGTACTTAATGTTAAAGACTTGACATTAAAGTGTTCAAATATTGAAAATGTTTCTAAATATGATCCTCCATATCTTTTATTCCCTTGGAAAGCAACAAGAATAAAATTTGGTAGTCGTCTATCACCAAATATTTGCTCCTTATAAAACGAAGATGGAGGCAATGAAAATAATTTAAGAAAATTGAACAACTTCCTTACTTTTCATTGGATAAATTGCATTTTTATTAGCAAGCCCAATTTGATGACCAGCTAAAACTGACGGTTCAACACGAACTCTTCTAACCATTAACTTTGCATCTAATAATATTATTTGTGGAATTATTTTTGTACATGTTAAATTTCTTTCAGTATTGGATCTTGTTAATTTAATTTGAACACTAACACCAGGTAATAAATATTTTGGTTGATCAAAGAAATCTAATTGAAGTGGGGAACAAACACTGATTGGTTTTGATTTCGAAATCCAAATTTTACTTTTTGCATCCTTTTCTTCATAGCCGATTCCACCTAAACAAGTATGTTTTGTATCGTGATTGTAATTAATAATAGTTTCAATCAATGCCTGGTGTGCGAATACATCGTTATTTCCTTCAATTTTAGTAGAATTAAAAATTACTTCAACATCTTTAAAAAGAGTTTGGAAAAAGAAATTGTTAGCAGTAACATCTGATTCATTAGATAAATTTTCTCGTTACTATTTACAACTTTCATTTGAATGTAGAGTAATGTATCGTTCAAATCCAAGTATTCTGTTTGAGAGCTATTGATATAAAATTGAATTGAAGTGTTTCCTCGATCTGTAATTGAATTCACCGGATAAATATCTTCAAATGAACCATTTTCAATCACTGCTTGAGGAGATGGTCTATCAAAGATGCATAATTCAGATTTTGCGCTAATCATGACTAGAATATAGTTCCGTATCCTTTCATTCTTTTGTTTGTATGTTTCTTGTTAATTTTTCGACGTTTAATTGTTCCTCCTTTTTGTTCTTTATTAAATACATCAGATACTTTGTTAATAACAAAAGGTAAGTGTTCCATTACAGCAGGTATAGAATCTTTAATTCATATATTGCATTGGATTTTAAAGCAGGTAAGATTTGAGCATTATTATTTATTACGTCATTAGCAGTATTCAGTAGCATACAAGGAGATAAGACAACAACCAAAGCCAAATAACGTAGACAATCAGAAAATGCTTAGAGATGAAGAAAGCACAGACAAAATCTGTTGGAAAAATTCAAAATCGACCAACCCACACTACAAGGATTACAAGGATTATTGATACTAATGACGTTAGTTAGCTTAACGGTTGAATACCTTTTAGGAAAATTAAGAATTAAAAAAGTGATCCGGAACAACGAAATAATAGTCGTAAATGCTGGTAAACAACAATTCAACATAACTATGAAAAAGAAACTAGCGACACACTGCAAAAAGAGGAAACCAAACCAAAATCAACTATATTTATTCAGAAACATGATGGAAAATACGGCGTATATTATTTGTGTACAAGGAGAAGATAACCAAAAATGCAGAACGATAAGGACTTGGAAAAATGGTTCAAAGAAAATCATAACAATGCCAAGAATAATCGAGGTAAAAATGCACAACAACGGTAAAGAAACCGAAAAAAGAAAGAGGAAAATATAGCAAACACTAGAAAAGTGACGAAGGAAACCTAAAAGACAATGAAACGTAGAAGCCAACTACAAGAATAACAAAAAAGTCAGAAAAATCAACACCATCTAGTACAAAACTAAGAAAAGCAACAACGAAAAACAAACCACAAAGAATGGATGATGTCAGAAACGAAGTTTCAATCAGTGTAGTGACAGACGCACGGAAATACGAAACTACGTGGAAACTACATGAAAATTTAATTACCAAAATATGCAAGATAGTCAGGAATTCAAGAAGAAAAGTTAACGGCAATAAAATAAAGGAAGAAAAGAACATGACATCTCACTTGATAACAAGAAATAATACAGAATCAATATATCAGATATGGCAAGGATTATCCGGAAACTCTTCTCAAAGGGAAGTGAGAAACAACAAAGTGGAAACTACGAAAGAAAGCGCAAAAAGAAACCAAACCGATTGTCACTTATCAGAAAAGGAAACAAATCACTTATTATCAGTATTAAGAGAGTGAAGACAACGAAAACAGAAAACGCAACTTCAAATACAGTTAAATTGGTAGTGATATCAGAAGGTGTCACATGCGTGATAATTTTGTGGATAGGAGCAACTGGAAAGTACAAACAAAAACCTATTGGAAAAAGAATGTAACTGAAACCAGAGAACCTAGAATACGATAATACAACGGAACTTAACAAGTATCAAGTATCAAGAGAGAACGAAGCAAGTTAAGATACAAACCAATACCCAAGTATGATACGAATGCAACAACCACCGTCACTAATGGCACCACTGAAGTGGCCAAGCGAGATCGATATATATCAAGTAACTGACGAGAGACGCGGAGGGATACACACTTTGCGCGCAGACCCTTTGAAGACTATGAAGTAATAAATAGTCAGGAGTGTGTATATAATGTATATAACAGATATTTTTATATAGTAATGTATAAAAGTGGTGTATAAATATTATATGGAACGAGTATAAGTATATTCAATAATATGTAAAGGTAGAATATAAATATTATATTCAATGAGCAAAAACATATTAAAATCAGACGATGTGTCAAAAACTAAAGCGGAATGAGAAAAACAAGTGATGCGATAATACGTTAAAATTGAGAAACGAATCAATTGGAAGCTAATCAAGTATATCAAGCAGTAAAGCTTAGTCGTAGCGACGATGGCCAACATCCGAAAACTAAATGTACAAGAAGAGATAGACGAGTTTGGACAAAGGATCAGGATCAGGAGCAGAAATTGAATTAAACTGACTAAGAGGTACCAAAGCCATGAAGGGAATCAAAGACAAGAGTAGACTTGGAGAGCAAGTTAAAACTTAGAAAATCTAGTACAATCAAATGAGAGACGAAAATGAGGAACAACGATAACAAATCCACTATTGGAGCAAGATAAAGCAGCAAAATAGTAAAGAAATTACCAAGACAAAACGAAAGCAATGGAGAAATAGATGAAATATCAAGTCAGTGAAAACTATGAAAAAGACGATGGAGAATAATTTGACATAAAACGTAATCAATAAATGCGAAACTGACGAATAACAACAAAAGGCAGCTAATTGAGAAACAAAATTTGTGGTCATTTAGTTAAACGGAAAAACGAAAAAGACAAAGAAATAGAACTAGCAAAAGTGAGCCACAAGAAAGCTCAATATATAAAACTAAATGACTACGAAGAAGGGTAAAAAAGACTCAAAAATCAATTCGAGGAATAGAGCAAAAAAAACAACCAACTACAAGTGAAACTAGATGCATCCAAAGGAGACAAAAATGGATATCACGGAATAGTTATTCCACACAAGACTGACCTTCAACACGGATGCTAATACAAAAAATAATTCAACAACCAGAAAGGAAATAACAAGGAACAACAAGCTAATCAGCAAAAAGAGATTATGAAACTTTGTGACAAAAATATGAAATGAAGAATTTTAATGAAAAATATAAGTTTATGCATCGAAGCTTTTATCCAATTTAGATGGTAACATTTATTTATTTATTTACCGGCCCACAGCCAAAACATACCGCAAGTAATTAAAATCTACACACAAGTCTAGATGTGTAAGTGCGGGTATATCCGCCAATATCTCGTGCCCGTGAAGATTCTGTTGTGCGTAACGACAGAATCCAAACGTCAAATCATAAAACTAATTAGCGAAAGAAGGTAGCTCAAAGGTGGGTCTTTTGGCTCAACTTTCTTGCACCCAATTTCGATAAAATCGACATAAACTATTAAACAACATTCGGCTTAAAATCACTAACACCGAGTAGTCCAGTGGGCACTCATTAAATACAATGTGAACACAAATAGATCATAAGGACAAGGAAAGGGGGAAATTGCGAAATCGTTGCAACAGTTAAAATGAATAGCCATCGGGAAAAAATTAATCCGAACGACCAAAATCATGAAATATCAGCCGTTTATCACTCGATTTTTTTTGTTTGTATTAAAAATGTGACATTCAAATCAATGATCATTTAGATCGCAGGGACCCAAACGATGAATGGATGGATGGCTCTCGAATCACCTGACAAGTATCCGCATTTGGGGGACCACGGGTACTCACTGGCGACACACGGAGAGAATGGTTGGCCATGTCGACCGGGAGATCGGAATAACGAAGTAGAACAGCCTAGCATAGCCATCAAGAGGGAACCGGACAGGAACCCGGCATGAGAAGCCCGTCAACGGGCCGAATTGAGTCTGTTTTGCTTTTAAGGCCTAGAGAAGAAGTTTCATTGGCGAGAAACCTGGCCCGGTGGCATCTAGCGCGTGTAAACGGGGATATTGCCAGAGGATTGATCCCCAGCACTGATGGTATCGCTCCGGAATATGGGGTTTCCTTTGAATTGGATGACCCTAGGTTAATTGATATGGAAGCTCCAACAAAACTGATTCAACCAGATCGATGGGTACAATCGGATCTATTGGATCGATTAGAACTGTGGCAACCAGGAGATCACACTTATGCTCGCCGATATTCCCGATACCGACCATACGCGCAGAAATAATTAATCTGAAAGCCGACGATGAGGCCGGAATCAAAACTGTGAATTATATCAACCGAATTTATAATAAATGTCTTAGTACGTCGATTTTGTTTATTGGTTCATTTTAAGCTTAACTATATTAAATTTTTTGTTTAAAAAATAAAAAATCCAACCATAAACTTTTTCTAAGTAACGAAGAGTGATTGAACGGTTATAGCTCGGAGAATCTGAGAAATTGACTACAAGTTTCTGACTAAGGTAATTAATAGTTAAATAGAATTACAAAACGATGTAGAAATTAGTAGAGATAAAGAATTTTAAAGTAAAATGTGTAAATTATTAATGAAAATATATTAATGACCATTACGAATATAAGCAATAATGACACCATCTCATCGAAGTCACTATTAATTTCCTTCAGTTTTAGATATGAAATCATTGTGGACTCTCGTTCAAGAACTAAAAAGCATGCGACGAGAGAACACCGATTTACACCAGTAGGTAGATGTGAGCCATCCATCACAGAGCGTTCTTATTGACTGACGGAAAATGATAACAAATCGTGTACAAGGTGAGTCAGGGGTCACGTGGGCGTGTTGCGTGTGTATATGACTCATGGGTTTTTTCTGCATCGATTCAAAGAGGTCATGTCAGGGTAAAAGCATTAGTCATATATATTTTAAAAATTTTTCAAAGTCAAAACAAAGACATACCACCCTCCAGGTATAATTTTTTTATGACTCTTTTTATGACTACTTTTTTCGAAATTTTATTTCTATCCCTCATGTATGTGTGTGTTCAAATTACATTTAATAGCATCTGTCACTTTGAAAATTGCAAACCGATAAATTATTATTATTATTAATACTATTATTATTGTTATAAATATATTTATTATTAATTAGTACTATTATTACTAATACTATTATTATTACTATTATTTTTAATTTTATGACTCATACTTTTTTCCGAAAATTAAAACAAAACCAAAACAGATAACCCCCGGGGTATAACCATTTATTCCTCATAATCATAAATTACTTATGTATTTGTTTAATTTTTGTATCTTTCTCACATTTTACGGCTGTTTATTTGATGTTTATGGGTCTGATTTTAAAGCTGTATGTTATATTTGAGTGCAATTTTCAATTCATTTAAACAAAATCCAGTCCTGGCCCAACAATAATTAATAATAATACTAATAATAATAAGAAAAGTACTAATTAATAAGAAAAATAATAATAATAATATTAGTAATAATAGTACTAATTAATAATAAAAATAATTATAACAATAATAATAGTATTACTAATAATAATAATAATTTATCTGTTTACAATTTTCAAAGTGACAGATGCTATTAAATGTACTTTGAACACACATACATGAGGGATAGAAAAAAAATTTCGAAAGAAGTATGAGTCATAAAAAATTTTACCTCGAGGGATTATGTCTTTGTTTTGACTTTGAAAAAAATTTAAATATATATGACTCATGCTTTTACCCTGATATGACCTCTTTGAACCGCTGTAGAACAAAGACCATGAGTCATACACACACGCAACACACTCACGTGACCCCTGACTCACCCTGTACACGATGTGTCATCGTTTTCCGTCAGCCTATAAGAACGCTCTGTGATGGATGGCTCACATCTACCTACTTACATCGGCAACTCCTACAACTATGCCGGGAAGTTCAACAAATCAATGCCACCTGGGTCGAGCCTTCGCGAATGAAAAAACTCTACCAGTGTCTCACCATAACCCAACAGGGGTGAAAAGATGAAAAAATGCTAAACCAGGCTCAACGAACCCAGATTTGAAGGTTAGAGGTCGCGCTATCCGCGTGTCAGGAAAAGAGTTCGGTGACGTATCCCTTGGTGTTCGCTCCGGTACAACTAGTATATGGAGATCAGAACCGGCCGATCGACTCAAATAAGAGATCACAGCCTCATTCAAGGCCGGATAGAGCTGAAAGAAAACGACGGTGGATCCAGCATGCGGATAACTCAAAATGACATATTATGTTTAAAATTAAAAATATGTAATATTATCATAATAAATGTTTGATTTAACCTTTTACTTAAAGTAGTTAATTAAAATGTATGGAATTGGTTAAATAACTATCTCGACGAGAAGGTAATTAAGGGACCAAAAAGTAATAATACGAGCAGAAGCCTTCCAACGGCAGCTTGTTGAACCCGAAGTGAGGCCGGGTCTTAGCAGTTCTGTAGTCAGAGCTCACCTTTGGCGGTCTCATAACCAATGGTTGCAGTTCCCACTTTGCCTAGCAATGGGTAACCATTGGCGGGCGAGAAAGCTTGTGTGTAAAGGGGTCAAGGCCAGAAATCATTAACCCCACAGATCATTCGGTCAATTATAGCATTAGTAATAGCGCTCACTTTTTGAGGACGATCCACCCACTCGAACACAGTTCCAACGTTGCTTAGTGTGTGGGTCCGTAGTGGTTCTTATGACCTTGAACCCAATAATATAATGCTATACGACTGCCACTGGTTACCCGTCGCTAAGCAACGTTGGTATTGTAACCAATGGTTCTGTGACCGTCAAAGGTGAGCTTTGTTTCCAAAACTGCTAAGACCCGGTCTACAGCTGGTTCAGCGAGCTACCGATGGAAGGTCTGTGCTCGTCTTACTCATTTAGGTCCCTTACTTTCTTAACATGACTCTGTTAGTTGTCATTTATCCTCATATAGATTATTCGCATCATCAACATACCCATCTTTGAAAAATAAGCAAACAACAAAAAAAATGTTCTTATTCACTATTCACATTACATCCCCAGGATAATTTTCAGTCTTTATGTTGTTTTCGTAGCTTCTGTCGTGCACGTTCGGCTTTTCCTGGCCTTGCTCGGGGCCTTGGCGGATTTGGTCGTGCTACGGGATTCTCTTGATCCCGGTAAGCTACCTGTGTCGGGGCGAATACCAGTTGGTATGTGACTCCCTTTCCCTCCTGGTTTGCCGCTATGGTCACCTCTAATCCGCGGATTTGGATCTTCTGAGTTTGATTTAGGGTCCTCTCTTCTTGCCAGCTCTTTTGCGCATCATCAATCTTTTGATAGAGTCGTTTTACTCTAGACGGCTCGGACCAGGTAGCCTTGACCCGCTGGAGTTCGCGGCTGAGTTGGAGATATTGTTTGTGGAGGTTGTCATTCTCTCGGCGGAGCATCTTTAGTTCTCTTGTAATCCCTTGGATTGCATCCATAGCTGAAATTCCTTAATAACAGTAATTTCCAATAAAATATAGTTCTACACTTTTAGCAATTCTTAAATGAATCAGAGTTTCAAAATTTACCTAACCTTACCATTCATTACTATTTCATGGTGAATTTAATATTAGCATTTCAATTTTGGGTGAAAATAGTATATCAAAACAAAACAAAATACATAATTAAAAGAAACACATTTATTTAAGTAATCACACAACTAATTTCTCTGTGGTCTTTTGCCTGCCAAACGCCTTCAAGAATAGGCGTGCTCCTCGGTTCATCGATCTTCTAATATATCCCGGATGTCTGGCTGTAACAGACTCTTTGGGACGACCAGGTGTACGGGTGCATCGCATTCCAAAAGAGCTGGATCTTCGGGATTATAGGCCACTCCGTAACTGGATAGATGACCATCTGAACTCGGGATACGTCCACTGACGATATCCCTATTAATCCGGGCCAGGTGCTCTCTCTGTTGATTGACCAAGTGTCTGTACCGCCGTTCCAGCTCCTTCTACCTTTTGTCGTATTTCCCTGGCTGGATTTCTTCCTGGTTCTCTTTTGATTAGAATACTTGGTAGTTCCGTATCCGTGTCTCGACTTTCTGGATTCCGGCACGGCCATTCAGAAGTACAATAAGTCAAAATTGAGTACTCCCGATCCCGTAAGGCTTGACGATATCTCCCAGCGAACCTATTTAGAACCGTTAGTGTTGTTCGTTCGACGTCAACCCATTTGCTGCTGGATGTGCCAGTTAATGATAATAATAATTTAGTTAAGTTGCGGTCATTATTCGCCAATAATTGTTATCCATATGCCTTGACATTAATAAGGGGCGTATACTTGAATTATCATCCCCACAACATGGGCGTAATCACAACTAGAAGCATCTATGCATACAATTTGAGGCTTGTTGGTCCTCCTTCCGTCTACTCTCCTAATAACTAAACCGATTTATAATCTTGATTTCTACGTTGACGCTAGGTTAATTGCAGAACTCCGTGATTGGTGGACTGTCTATTCACGATTTACAATCGTGGATTGGCTAAGCTAGTTGTTGTACCCGAATTATTTACTTATGTGATCTATTTGTTGTCGCTAGCTGAGCATTGCGTTCAGTGGGGGAATTCGTTATCGGAAACTAACGGCATCGTTGCATGGCTATCCTTGGGTGGCCATTTCTAGTCAAGAAAATCTGCTCGCGACGAAAATAAATGGTATACCAAATCTCCGCTATGTTCACTTTTATGAAATTAGACTAAAGCAAAGTAATTACATACAAGGTTTCACTCTAAGTTGGGATAATTAAATCTCCAAAGAAAGTTATATTGAATTCAATTACATAAAGATTTCACTTTAAATTGAAATAATTAAATCTCCAAAGAAAGTTATATTAAAACCGTTTACATAAAAGATTTCATTTTAAATTGAAATAATTAAATCTTCAATAAAGTTGTGTTGGATTCGTTTACATAAAAGATTTCATTTTAACTTTAAATAATTCAATTTCCAGAGAAAGTTATAATAAATTAATACACATTCCGAGATCAAGCCGAAATCGGCCTTACCTGTCGAACATTCCTCGGCACGAATCTTCTCGTGGGCATGCATCGGATTACTACTGGAGGCGTCTCTATAGACCCGCGCCTGGTTCCTTATTCTTTCATTTTCCCTGGCGGAAGCTCCGCTCTGTTCTGTAATTTCCATTCCGCATTGCTCCGCATTGCGCACTATTAATTTGGCCATGAATTCAATTGAGATGCGAGATGAGTTTGACCATCATTGTGATTCAGCTCATGTATATATAGCTGGCTATTTCGTTTTCTGCCACGTGGCTGGGAGAGATTCAATTGCTGTGGCAGCTGATGATTGGCTGTTCGCGGAATTATTCTTTCATCGATCGCGAGGTGGTAGATATTACAACCGGTTTTGTTTTCGTGATGCATGTTCCGCGATTTTTTCCTCCCAAGTTTGTATGTCAGTTTTAGATTCAGATTTTCTCGAGACAAAATTGGATTTTCTGGAATGTATTTTCACAAATTCTTGATCATGATTTTTGAACTCTTAGCGAGATATTTCTTACTAATTTTTAATATGTTGTATTAATTCAATTTTTCAATTTAGCCTTTTGTTTCTCGGCTATGTGGGGTTTTGAAATACTCGCTCGATCTATCTCATTCGTTGGTACCAACGGGCGGTATACTCATGTCTACTACCTGTATTCGGCTGGCTTGCTTCGAGGCCATGTATTTACGGTTCCAATGTTTGGGGAAGGTATGGTAATCGTTCCGAGTTGACGACTGCAAATACTCCAGTATGGTGCAGTGCGTTTTTGATGAAGATTTCTGTGAATATATTATTTCTTCTTTCTACCTTTTGGTTATGACGACGACTTAGTAATTTTATTCCTGCGTTCCGAAATCGCTTGTTAACTAATTATTGTGGTTTAAATCGACTTTATTTAAATTATAATAAAAAATTTATATTAATGTAATTTTAATTGGGGTAACTGGCAACTCAGATAATAAGCAAACCAAATTGACTCTCAAGGAAGAAGAAAAGGATTATTATTTAATTAGACTTTAAAGTAAAGTCAATGATGGATCCTTATCGTTATTATTATTGTCGTGATGATAAAAATTATTATTAAGGTGACTAGTATTGCTAATATTATCATATTTATTATCGTTATTAAAGTTCGTAACATCAGTTTTGTGATTTGCTTCGGGGGTAAAGGCTCACACGATAACTATTTATCACACGATAATACATTTTCACTCAGCGGATTTCTATTCATCTTTTTGTGAGTTATTTATCGCTAGGTTACAATTAATAAGGGTACCGTAGCCTACATACCTCTTTAAATCATTTTAATCATATATTTCATCAAATCTAGATGATTTAATTATTGGATTTTCTTTGATAGTTTCGTTACATCGATTTCCGCAAGCCCCTTTCCCTTTAACCTCAAGTTCATCCTAAGAGTTTTGTATGTTTATATTAGATTTTAGGAGTGCCCACTGGACTACTCCGTGTTATTATTTTAGCCGATGAGTATTAAGATTTTAGGTCGATTTTTTGGGAGTAGGTGGAAAGGTAGTCAATCAAAAGATTGACTCCCGATCTCCCTTATGCCCATATAATGGTAAATGAATTTACGTTCAAGTCCGTCGTTACCCACGGCGAGATCTCTCACGGGCACGAGCTATTGGCGGACTTACACCGCACTTACACTGCTTGGTGTTTATGTATAAGTTTAATGACTTGTTGGTGTGTGGCTGTGGGTCGGAAAATTTCGACGGAATTAAAATTTGATAAGTTTTCATAATATATTTTCGTGATACTAATTTCACATTCATTTACAATACAGGTAAGTCATTCCGGATCACCTTAGATAAAGTCGTATCAGAGTTTCGTTATTACTTTCAGTAAGCTTTTACGGTTCGATTAATGAATATGTGATCAAGTGTTCCGCTTTGAAAAGTGTATTTTCGGTTAAAAACGAGTGTTAGAATTCTGTGAAAATGAATCGGTATATATACCTGTTCTGTGACCCTAACCTTGCGTGTTAAATTTGATGTGGTAAAACAAAATTTGACCTTGGGATTTGTATATTCCAACCCGAATTTTATTATTTTCATGATTTAATTTGACAATTTTAGTTTTTAACTTTTAATTGAATTGTTTCCAATTCAAATTATTTAATCTTAGTTCTAACTTTCATGAGCTCTTATTTCTTTAAGTAAATTGTCAATTTTGGGTCAAATTTTCGTGTTTTCATGTTATTTCTGTTGTGGGGTTAGTGGTATTCGTGACCTTGACCCCAGCACATACAATATTTCTTGTCCCGCCAATGATTACCCGTTGCTAGGCAACGTTGGAACTGCAACCATTTGTTACAGGACCGCCAAAGGTGAGTTCCAATGTCAGAACTGCTAAGGTCCAGCCCTATGTCGGGTTCAGCGGGTTGCCGTTAGAAGGCCTCTGCCCGTCTTGTCCTTTTAGGTTCCTTAATCACTTTCTCTTTATTTGGTTCGTGTACACTAATTATCAGCAATGAACAAAATACCAAAACACAATTTTATTGCTTTATCATTAAATGAGTTTTTGTATTAAAATCCAAATTTAATCATTTATTTGTTTTTGCCTTGGGCACGTCTCCGTAATCGTTCAGTCCTGCCTGGTCTGGCGTGCGGTTGAGATCGTTTGCTGGGATTCTTTGATGGATCCTGGTCGCGATAGGCTAACTGTGCCGGGGCGAAGACTAAGGGATGTGTCGCCGCACTCCCCTCCTAATACGCTGACAGAGCGACATCCAAGCCTTTTATTTGAGTCCGTTGAGCTTGGTTGAGCATCCTTTCGTCCTTCCAGCCTTTTTGGGCCACAGTGAGTCTTTGGTACACTTCCTTCATTTTAGCTGGTTCCGCCCAGGTGGCTTTTATTTTTTGGATTTCTCGGCTTTGCTGTAGGAGCTGCAAATGGAGTTGCATATTTTCACGTCGAAGATCGTTTAATTCTCGGCTGAGGATCCTTGTCACCTTCATTCCTAAATTGAAATTATTTGAGCGATTATCATTAACATTGTTAGTTTTGACATATTAATCGAATTTATCCACCCTGGTCTTAAGTATATTTGTGAGCAGTATCAGTTCCAACAAATTAGTTTTCTATGAGCCTCGTGGCAACTTATTTTTTAAATTTAATTCGCTATTATCTATTTGAATTTTAGCGATTCTCTCCCTCGCAGTATTTACCTTCTGTATTGTGAAGTCACATTTTCCTAAAATAGAGTAGTTAGAACTCGTTTTAGTCGTTTATCACCGTTGAATTTATTTTCATTTAGTGCAAACAAAATTAAACAGTCAAATTAATCATTAACATCCTTGGAATGAGCACCTCGGCGAAAACGATTGGCGAATGCCCATTGCGGGTGTCTGCTGGCGTATGCATTGTCGCCTTGTTGTCTTGGTCCGAGTCGACTGCGAAGAACTGGCTTGACTAATTTCTCCGGCAGAATCAGCTTTTTTGGTGCGGTCATCTGTAGCAATCTCGGGTCGTCCAGTTCGAATGAGACTCCATAGTCTGGAGCGAATCCGTCAGTACTTGGAATTAGCTCACTCGCGATGTCCTGGTTCACACGTGCAAATCGCTGCCTGACCAGATTCGCCTTTCTGTGGTATTTTCTTTCCATCTCCTCCATCTGCATCACGGTGTATTCTGCTCGTTGACGAGCTTCTCGACCCAGATTCCTGCCCTGTTCCCACTTGATAGCGATGCTGGGCAATTCGATTTCGTCTCCGAGATCGTTTGGTCGTCGGGGTCAACTGGGTTCTCCATAAGTGGCTAAGGTGTATCCTTGGTCCTATAGTGCTTGTCTGTATTGTGCGGCAGAACTAATCGGTATTTGTAATGTCAGTCGGGAGTCGTCGTTCCATCCTCCGTGTGGATCTCTGCGGTCTAAATAAGCAATATAATTAATATTAAATTGTAGATTTTATCTTAAAAATTGGTTGAGTGTGGGGTGATTATGAAAATCCGTTCTATCGTCGCCGGTCTTGTGGGGGAACATAATTTGTATTTACATGCTAAATTGGGGATTACAAAGATATAATACCTCGTTGCAGCTCAACCGAGTTCTTCATAACTGCGTCATTGGGCGACAGCCGATTCTGGATACGGTCTCCCAGTCGTTTCTTAGTGTCGCATCTGCTGTCGGTATATGGTAGACGAGAATTAGACATGATTGGTAGTTATGAATTTTGTAGATTTTTGTTTTATATTTATAAAGATAGGTGTTAACCCCTTATCACTTGAATAGTCAAAACCCACCCGTTGTTTGTGATTCATTATAATTCACTCTTTATTTTATTTTTATTAACAATGTGAAGCTTATGTTATTAACAATTGGAAGTTTGTGTTTTATATTATTAAACACTGTGAAGTTTATGTTTTATATTGATCTATTGATTCATTCGCTGTTAGTTCTAGTTGCGGTTAATTCGAGCCAGCTGTTGTTTTATTCTTGTCAGATGTCGCATTTTAAGATTAACAATCGGTTTTATGGCTGATTAATCAATATAATTCTTATGGTTCTAGTTTATTGCCTAATTTCTTGTCTAATTGTCGGTCGATTTGTTTTCCTTACATTATTTAAATACGTCGCAATATTTCGTCATTAATTGACGACAGTAAATGAATCGAATTTCGACGTCTTCTCGATGGTGATGATTGTTGGGATTCGTTCTGGTAGCCATAACCTCCTGCTCCGTCTAGTACCAAATGGGCAGTATTCAATTCCTGGGCTGATGTACCTTCAAAAAAACAATCTTCCCTTTTATCGATGTTCTGACTCCTCTCCAATCAATCAACACTGGATTCCTATTCATTCATATCTGCGTGGATCCAACGATTCCTAGGCCGATTTGTTCTCGATATTTATGGTGTATCTGCGTGAACTTTTGCCGGATCTCTCTCGGTCTTCAACAAGTCCTCAATGATGTATTCCTCATAGGTTTGACTCTATGCTCTCCTTCTGACGGAGGCTACTCGTATTATTTTCTCTGGTATGTCTGACACTGGGACAATTGATCTTTGAATATTCAATATTATTATGTCTTATTTTTTTTATTTAAATGAATCTTGTCGTCTGATTTTGACGGTGTAATTCATAATAACATTTCATTTTAGTGACTTCGTCAGATTTACTTTATTACTAGTATTGTATTGCGACTATCAAGTTAATTTAATTAAAAGGTATTTTTACATAAAATTTAGTGTTAATGGGATTCTGGGTAATGATGGTGCGTTTTGTCTTAGTCCGATTAGCGGTAGTCGGGGAAAACTTTGCGTGGGATACTATGAGTTATCATTTTTGGGTTGATATGGCGTATTCCTTTCGGATTCCCTTTAAGTCCGATTTGCTAGATCGACATCATAATTCTATTCTAAGGTTAATTACGTCGCTTGTTGATTAACACTTCATTACAGATTCAGTTACTCCTTTTATCGTCTCGCAATTTATTTAACTCATTAATATTCATCCTATTTTCATTTCACAAAATTTGGTTACATCGCTCGTCCCTCATTTACTCAAGTCTTGTTACTTTTATTGGGGTCTAGCAACCTATATAAATTTTTTGTCGATTTATTCGTTACTTAGAAATTCATTCTAGTCATACATTCTCGGTTATAATACGTTATTCTTAGTTAATTCTTGTTATTTTGCGTCATGTTGAGTTAAATTTTTATTACGTTTAGTTAAATATTGATTTCCAGCTAGTTCTATTTAGATGCGTATTTTTAATTGCTTTTAATTACATATAACTATATTACGTTTAGTCATACTCAGTTACTTTTAGTTCCATCTAGTTGTTTTTACTTACCTTTATTCTTTCTTAATTACATCTAGTTTACATTTAATCATATTCGGTTACATTTAGTCATCTTATAGTTATATTTATTTACCTTTAATTACATCTCGTGACGCTCATCTCAATTATAGTTAATAATGTCTATTACTTTTAGTTACTGTTCATCATTTTTAGCTGCTTTTCTTCTGGGTTAATTTAATTACTTTCGTCAGGTTTAATACATTTAATTACAATCGTCAGTTTTAATACATTTAGCTACTTTCCGTCACATCGATATCGAGTTTCCACTTCCCGAGCCTCTCATTTTGATCCTAAGGAACTTGTGTTCATATTAGATTTTACGAGTGTCCACTGGAATACTCAGTGTGATCAGTTTAGCCGATTTGTACATTTGATTTTTGGTCGATTTTTCGGGAGATGGGTGAAAGAGAGCCAGCCAAAAGACTAGTTCTCGATCTTCCCACCGCCCTTATAAGCGAATATGATATTTACGTTCAAGGAACTCTCACGACGGAACTCTCACGGGCACACGCTATAGGCGGAGAGACCGCACTTACACAGCGTGACTAGTTATATAATATTTTAATATCTTGTATGTTGTGTAGCTGTGGGCCAGAAAAATTTCGACATTTAAGACTCTTTCATTTAAAGCATATATTTTCAAATCGATACAATGTGATTCGTCTGCATTCATTCACACATCCGACAAAAGGTTCCCCACACATACGATCAAGTAGGGCTTACATATAAGGTGCTTGATTACGTATTGTGGAAATTTTTGCCGAGAGTTGCTCCTTAGATTCGTAAATTCTCTAGCGAAAAGTAATTTGTTCACTAAGTGAAAAGCATTAAAATTCTGTGAAAATGGATTGGTATTTATACATGTTCTGTGACTCTAACCTTGCGTGTTAATTTTCATGCCATAAAACAAAATTTGACCTTGATATTACTTGTCTAATTTAATTCTAATTTTTATTATTTTCTCAATTTTATTTGACAATTTATTCATTAACTTTTTATTTTTATTATTTCTGACTAGAATTATTTTATTTTTATTCAATTTATTCATTAACTCTGTTTTTCCGAAAAAAGTCAGTTTTTGGTCAAATCTTTGTTATTATGTTATTTTTATGTCAATTCGTGTAGATCTTGGTGCATTAGTTATTTTAATTTACTTTTATGTTTTTTCATTTTATATTTTTAATTATGTGTTTCTCGCATTTTGAGGTGGTTATTTGATGTTTATGGGTCCGATTTTAAATCTGCATGTTGTGTTTGCGTGCTATTTCTAATCCATTTAAACAAAACCTTGTACTAGCCCAACACTGTGTTGGGCAAAAACTGATAAAAACCCTTTTCTTTTATTTTTTGTTTAGCCAGCACGATAACGCCTGTGTGGTTTTGAGCAGAAAATTTAAAATTAGTTAAAAATGGAAATTAAAAGAAAAATAAAATAAATAAAAATTTAATAAAAATTCTGAGATATAAAAATGTAAAAATTTAAATTTAAATCAAAAACAATAAAAATTTTTATAATTTTGGAATATTCGAGAAATTTTTGTTTTACTGCATCAAAACACACACACCAACAATCATGATATAAAAGGCGGTGCTGGTTGAGAAAAAATTAATGCATTTTAGTCATTACTCATTTTTACCAAGCGTTAATTTTAGTCATTTATTGCAACAAAGTAATTTTATTTTATTTTATTTTTATTCTGTATATGTTTATGATATGATAATACGAAATGATTATTATGATTTTTTTTATTTCATCTAAGCTTTAAAGAAAATTCCTTTTTGATCGAAGAACTCGACGTAATCGTCGGACTTCCATCATAAGGGAATTAAATCTTAAAAAAAACATATCGAATCCAAATTTCAATAGACTTACATGCAGACAAGAAGCAAAATCAAATTTTTTTTTCGATACCCCGGATCGAACTGGTCGTTAGTGGGGGAAGCCGCGGTGCCGGTAATAACCAGGCCTGCCCAGTATTCTCCTCTTCCTAAATCCTATCGCCCGACCCTCGAAAGAGTAGTGTTGAGGTCCTGGGAAAGATTAAATAGAAAGTTTTATACACAATAAACGAAACATATATAGACTAGCATATAGAAGAATCATAAAGAATTTTTGTGTAATTAACAAATTTTATTCCAGTATAAAAGTATTACATAGCTCACTAAAATTCGCGACTAATCACATTAGGAAGTGCAATCGGCCACAGACCAGATTTTCTTTGCGACAACATCATTCGTATCAAATTCACGTACTAAAGTCGATTTTGAATGTCACCCCAAAAGATTGTACGTTACCTCGTTACTTGGACATCGAACGCCGTTCGTTTCATAAAAGTAAATCTACGACCCCATAATCCATAAAACAACTATTAAGTACCCATTATGTTTATTATTATTATTAATTTCATTTATTTTCAATAGTCATTATCATTGTTAATAACATTATTTTATGACACCATTGTTGTTACTCATATAAATGTTATCCTTATTAATATTGACGGTTACATAGTTTTATTATTTCGGCTATTATTTCAAACCCACCCACGGTTATTATTAAAGTTATCAAATAATTATATATATTATTAGTGTTATTATTTTCATTTCCATTTTTAGTAGTAAAATTATTATGAATCTCATATTGATGTTATTATTATTAATAATATTATTATTATTATTATTAATATTATTATTATTATTATTAATATTATTATTATTATTATTATTATTATTATTATTATTATTATTATTAATATTATTAGTACATTATCATTATTACTAAAAAACTATATAGTATTATTAAATCCAATAACCTACTCAGTACGCTTCTGGAATTATTACTATTATTGCTATGATTATTATTATGAATATGCGTAATATTGTGAATTTCATATTAATTATTTTATCATTTTTACTATAAATATTATTATTATTAATTATTATTATTATTATTATTATTATTATTATTATTATTATTATTACTAAAATATTATTATTATTATTATTGGTATCATTAATACATCACTAACTATATAGTACTATTATGGCTAACCTATTAGCATTCGTACTATGTTTTCGGATTATTGTTAATATCATTTGTATGGTCAGCATCCTCAACAGTATCATTATTCCAATACTTTTATGATGATTAATGTCATTTATATTATTATTATTATTATTACTAAAATATTATTATTATTATTATTATCCTTGTTGCTAATTTCATCTCATAGTTATTATTGTCTATTATCTCTATTATCAATCTTATTGTCTATATTACTAACTCTATTAATATATTATTACTATATTTGATAACTTTATTACTATCATTGTGAGTATTATTATTCTTGTTACCATGCTATTATTATTATTATTATTATTATTATTATTATTATTATTATTATTATTAATATGTTAATATGATTATTATAGTTAAAAAGAAACACTTACAAAAAATTCTTTTTTTATTTTTAAAACACATAACGATAAATATTCCAATGATAGAGATAAAACTTCCAAATTTTGCGAGGTGCAATAGGCCGCGAATCTCTACAATTTAAAGTTGGAAAAAAATTAAAAAGAAATAAGTATACCTTACAGAATATGTCGATGAAATGGAAACAGCCATGGAGGTCGTAGAGGTACGTAGAGTTCCTAAAATACCTAAAAATATTATTTAAAAAGAAATACAAAATTATAACCTTAAAAATTTCCAATTGTTTGACTCGTTGCTATGGCAACGAGCGAAAAGCTAAAGATAAAACACCTAAATACGAGAAAACAAAAGGAAATTAAAATAAAATATTTTATATTATTAACATTAATTTTTAATTATCATTTTACAATAAAAATTTTGTAAATCATCTTAGGGTAACTTAAATTAGAAATTTTTATATTTGAATTTAATAAATTTAAATTTTGTAAATTAGTTTCTTAAATAGAAAATATAAATTTCGTATTGTTATTATAATGTTGATAATATAATGAATTACGTACCTACCCTTGGTTATCACAGCTATAATTAAGCGGATATGAGTACGTTGATAGATATCTTTAATACCTATAATGGAATAAGGAGACACACCCATCCTTTCCCCATCTAGATTACGTCATACTTGCCCTAGGAATGTTGCTTAAAGCATAAAATTATGTTAATATTCATGATTGTAAATTGGATTAGTTAAAGTTGAAATTAAAAATAAATTTTGTTCAGTGGATCCTCATAGAAAGACACTAGAGCAATTCCGCAGAGACATAGCCGGCTATCATCAAACCGCAATAGTACAAACCCAGAGGGCAGAGGCCATGGTGCGGAAGTGCCGCTACATGGAACAGACATGTTTACGCCCAGAGGCACCAACCCGGTTAAAGGCATAGATAGACATCCTGAAGGTACAGTTGGAGCAGAAGAATGAAGCCCTGCGGTCGGCCGAACAGAAGGCCCAGGAGCTCGAAAAGCAAGTAGAGGAATGGAAACTTAAGGATGACATCCGCATAGGCCTCATGCAGAGTGGTGTCTCACTCTCGGAGGAACAAGAAGCAATAGTCCTAAGGAACGTCACCAGGAAAGACGATGGCGCAAGACCCATAATATCAGGCCCCTCACATACATCAGAGGAATTACCCAAAAGAAACCGCAGGAAGAATCGCCCAAATAAAAGAGAGAGGGAGCGACAGTATAGGTTAAATCGCGCTCGCTTATTGGGGCATATCTTAGATGCCAACGGATTTTAATTCACCTTAACTCTGTGATTACGCATTTAATGTGACTATGATTTATAAGTGTTGATTGTTTATTAAACTTAAATTGTTGAATATTAATTGTTTATTTATCTTGAATATAAATTGTTAACTTTAATGTTGAATTTGTTACGGACGTGTGGATGGGATTGAAGTTGTTGAATATGGAGTACTGAGTAATCTAATGGATAGATAAGTTAGTAATGATAAATTAGTAATTAGATAGATAGATGAAAGGAGGACCGATTAAGTAAGAGCATGAAGTCTTCTATGACAGCTCATGGACCCGAGGGGGTTAGGGCATTAGCAGTTCTTGAGAAGGAGCTCACCTTTTGCTAACCTTCCACCCACTAGTTCACAGTACCAACGTCATTTATGACGGGTGACTAGCGGTTCAAAAATTCTTGTTGCATCTTGTTATTATTTTAATTTATTTTTCTGTTTTCGATTTTATATTTTAATTATCTTTTTCTCGTATATAGTATGGTTAATTGATGTTTTGTGGGTCTGATTTTAAATCTGCGTGTTGTGTTTGTGTGCTATTACCGATTCATTCAAACAAAACTCTGTTCTGGCCCAACATTAGCAACGGTTGCCGAGCATTAAGCGAACATATTTGGATGGGGTTGTCTGGGTAACAACCATATAGCTTCAAAATCTCAACACCCAGAAACCGACCAGTTATGTGTGGTGGGTTACAAGTAGTGGGATGTGTCACATCCAGCACATGTCACATCCAGCACAGTACCCCCCCCGGCTGAGAGAAAATTTTTCTAAGTACAAAAGTACAAAAAATTTTTAAGACAAAGACAATGACTCATTCAAGGTCATTTAAACAAAGACCATGACTCATTCAAGGTCATTGGATGACTCATCATATTTTTTCAAGGTCATTTAAACAAAGACCATGACTCATTCAAGGTCATTGGATGACTCATCAATTTTTTCAAGGTAATTTAAACAAAGACCATGACTCATTCAAGGTCATTGGGTGACTCATCATATTTTTCAAGGTCATTCAAAAGTAGGTCAAGGTCATTCAAAAGTAGGTCAAGGTCATTGGATGACTCATCGATTTTTTCAAGGTCATTTAAACAAAGACCATGACTCATTCAAGGTCATTGGATGACTCATCAAACACTTTCAAGGTCATTCGAAAGCAGGTCAAGGTCATTGGATGACTCATCATATTTTTTCAAGGTCATTTAAACAAAGACCATGACTCATTCAAGGTCATTGGATGACTCATCAAAAAAAATTTTAAGGTCATTCAAAAGTAGGTCAAGGTCATTGGATGACTCATCAAAAATTTTCAAGGTCATTCAAAAGTAGGTCAAGGTCATTCAAAATTTCTCAAGGTCATATTATTTTTAAACATTTTTAAATTTAAATTTACTACTTATAAAAATAAGTAGTATATATTTTGTACATTTATTTTATTATTATTAAATTAAATTGTTTGTTTTAATCAAGTCAATTATTTTATTATTATTATTATTATTATTATTATTAATATTATTAATATTATTATTATTATTTTTATTATTATTATTATTTTTATTATTATTTTTATTATTATTATTATTATTATTATTATTATTATTAATATTTTTATTATTATTACAAGTTTTATTTATTAAGATTATAATTTTTATTATTATTATTACATGTTTTAATTTTTTTTTTTTTTTATTACAAGCTTTATTTATTATTAATATTATTCTTTTTATTTTTATTATTATTATTATTAATATTATTCTTTTTATTTTTATTATTATTTTTATTATTATTAATATTTTTATTATTATTACAAGTTTTATTTATTAAGATTATTAATATTATTATTATTATTTTTAATATTATTATTATTAATATTATTCTTTTTATTTTTATTATAATTTTTATTATTATAATTACATATTTTAATTTTTATTACAAGTTTTATTTTTTAAGATTATAATTTTTATTATTAATATTACAAGTTTTATTTATTAAGATTATAATTTTTATTATTATTATTACAAGTTTTATTTATTAAGATTATAATTTTTATTATTATTATTACATATTTTAATTTTTATTACAGGTTTTAATTTTTATTACAAGTTTTATTTATTATTCTTTTTATTATTATTTTTATTTATTATTATAAATATTATTATCATTATTTTTATTACTTTTTATTAATAATACATATATATATATATATATAATAAAACAAATACATAAAACAACTATATAAAAAAAAATCTATATAAAAACAACTATATATAAAAAACAACAGCTTCATAAAAAGTAAATCAATTATTAATTATACAATTAAACAAATATCAAGTTTTATTTCACGTTTCTTCACGCTTGGCATTTGATTATGAAAATATTGCTAATAAAAATAATAATAATAAATTATAACAAATGAAAATACCAAAGAGAAATTTTCACAATTTTTATTTTTATATACAAATTTGTTAATAAATATCAATAACATTCTCAAATATCTCATCAAATTGCTGATTGCGAACTGTTGGATCGGTTTCAGGCATGATTATATTACCACCAACATCAAGGACATCAACCCCTCTATAATGACCATATGCAAAACTCGAGTTTTTCCCTACCCAAGCTCTCTTGTCGTCATGATTATTTAATGCTATTTTAGAATTTTTAAAAGTGAACAGCTGATGATTTCGGGTCCCTATCCTAGTTTGAGGTACCGACATAATACTATTGTTATTATAACAATTCAAATATGATTGGTGTTTAATGTCGGTACCCGGTAATTTTACACCCTTAGCTCGCATTGTTGATTTATTTCCTAGCAAGCTATAACATTTAGGGCGCAAGAAAACCCACTCGCTATATCCTAACCCTTTACTCTCATCCTTGAACTTGCCAATAACCGAGTCAAGTCGTCTAGAATATAAAGGATGAGAAGGATCATAATTTGATGTATCTAACAGATCATCCGAAATCATAGCTTTTAATAAAATTTCTAATTTTAAATTTTTTATCTCCAAAAAGAAGCTATCTGTATCACCCGCTACTAGATTGATATCACAATTGTAAATATCACGATATTTTTGTAACTCAACATACTGTAACTGGTACATCCGTAGTTTGGATAAATCTAGAACTGATTGACCGATATAACTAGGTCTATCCAAACATATTGAGTCCTTATTAAGATGAGCGGCAAAAAGATCATCAGTAATCTCTATTGTTTTCTAAATGCCGGTTTTGACGAATATGTAATTAACTTTTCAGCTGAATTACATAATCGCAAATTCATCCTCTTTTTAAGGTTCTCAACAGATTTACCATACAGACTGTTGTTATACAATTTAAATAAATCTCTATATAATTCACTAACTGCATTTGCACGCAAGTTAGTGTTTTTATCGATATAATGTTTAAAAATAGGAGCTTGCTTGTATTTAATAGCTCTATGTATGTGTGTAACTTTAGCCCCGAGAGAAAGATAAAGCCTGAGAAGCCTCCAATGAAGAACATAGTTCTTCTTAGGATAATGCGTTAGCATTAACTTCTCAACTTTTGAATTTGGTGGGCACATCTTTTCCGGTCCAATCGGAAAGTCATTTAGAAAATCATGTAAATTATCTGGAATCTCGATATCAACTTCCATAGTATATCCATATGGAAGGATTTCAATATCCACAACATTCGCACATTCATTCAAAACATCATCCAAACCATCATACACCCAAGTAAAATCAGCGTAAGGAAGACTTTGGCTGAGAGCCCAACCATACAGATTATTTATATCTATGTACAATAATTCTGTATCCTCCGAAGCAGCAATGTAATGTTTGTTAACAAATGTTAACCCACCCCGTATTCCACCTTCGTAAAAATTGAACATTTCCATGTCCTGTAAAAGTTCAATGGGTTCCGTTAATGTCATAAGCGCTGAAGCCCATGACATACCCGGAATGCCATAAAAGTTTAGAGGTTCAAGACCATTGTAAACAATAGCCTTGGCACGGAATTGTTGAAAATAGTCCGCAAGGAGGAATACATCAAGTTTAAGGTAAATTAACATATAATCACGCAAAGTCCTACAGTTTTGCTGCGTCCAGATTAGTTGTGCCCTATCGTACTCATCTTCACTTACCCCCTCCCAAATTGGAGGCAACTCATAAGTAGTCTCAAGAACTTCCTCCGAAACAGCAAAATTATATGGAAAAATACCTTTACAGTCGACTATAGAACCTTGAAAGACAGACGAAGTCAATGGAAGAGAAGTTAGCGTTTTCACAGCCTTAGCTAACGAACAATTAACAAATTGCATACTGTCGATAAAGCGAACAGCCAATTTGTTAATGTGAACAATTAATGAAATAAATTTTTCTGTAGAGGTCGGTATGATATCTAAATTCCATGAAGGAAAGCGATCGAGACCATATTTTAAAATATGGTGAAGGTCATACCCTCTTAAATTATGAAAGACTATAGGTAGCAACCGATAAATCCTACGAGCTATATTACATTTTCGGCAAGCTGCCCCTAGATAATTACCAGTAAAATGGCAATGATCTCTAACCGATTTACAATCGGTTTTTTACATAAATAACAGGTTCGACAAGATTTAAACTGTCGAACCTCACTGAAAGACATAGGCCCTATCAATTTATCACCTTCCGAATCATAGTACGGAATAACAATTTCAGTTGCAATTTCCTCAATTTTCTTAAGAAAATCAGGAATGCAATCAAGTCCGTAAAAGTAATAATATGATTTTGTGTTAGTATAATTATTAATTAATAAAAGGCCTGCTGCAATAGGCATATGAATTTGATGATGTCTATCATCAGGAGGTAAAACCGATTCAAAATCGGCATAAATCACAAAAGGTGGGGTGATATGTTTAGAATAATTTAGGAATTCTAAATTTTTATTTTCGGGGAGCGTGTATAGGGTTGTGCCAGTCTGATTTTTGGCGCATAATGCAACATGTGTATTGAATGCATTATCTAATCTAAACCCATTAAGGCAATGTGGACACCAACGACATCTAATTTGAATGTTACAGTCAGGGTTTTGATGGCAATTCATTAACCAGTTGATATTGGTCACAGCGGTATAATGATATCTATCATTATTTTCAAGTAGTAATAAATAAATAGGGTTTCCGTCAGTGACTTTGCTTCTATGGATCAAACTTAAATGAGGATGGTGAAAGACATAATTATCTGGAACCTCATCAATTATAACAGTTGGTGTGTACGAAAACACATTTATTGCTAATTTTAAAGTCGAATTTTTCTTTTCGAACTTTGGGATGTTTATTAATTTCATGGGACAATCCGTGATCTCATCGTACTCTAATTCGTCTAAAAACTCGGTATATTTAGAGACTCTTTGGGGGTTTTCACCAATTATATCTTTCTTTAATAAATAAAGAATAGAGTAAAGGAAGCACTTGTCGTCATTGTTTTTTATATTTACTATGGCTCCTTTATTTTTCAATGCAGAAGGGGTTTTAATATATTTATGTCCAGACAAACGATTAATAGGAGCATATTTTGTTAAAATAAAATGAATTTCCATAATATTAATAACACGCCATCCACTGCCTAAATGGGTGAATTGTTCTATTTTTTCATTAAGCTTATTAACCCCTTCACTTAAAAAGTTATCTGAAAATGTCTCCGCATTATTTGAAAAATAATTGTCACGGATCTCGCCATCTTTTTCAAATTTAATTAATATCGCGAATTGAATTTTAACGCTCCCCATTTTATTTATCTCAAAAATTAATTTATTACTGATTCGCTCAGTTAAAGTTACTGTAATTAGTTGCGCGTTAGATATATCAAAACGTAAAGTTTTGATAGCGCCATTTAAATTTACTGAAATGTTCGGCTCATTCTCTATTACAGAACCTCCGAATTGTATAATATTTTCATTATTTATAGTAGGTATAGTATTTTCATTAATTATAATAGGTATATTATTTATAATATTTTCATTATTTATAGTATTTTCATTAATTATAATAGGTATATTATTTATAATATTTTCATTATTTATAGTATTTTCATTATTTATAATAGGTATATTATTTATAATATTTTCATTATTTATAATAGGTATATTATTTATAATATTTTCATTATTTATAATATTAGAGTCATCATCATCACTGATTTCGATGACTTCTTTTTTAATTATTTTATTTGGGATATTAATTTTAATAGGTGCAGCAGGTCTTTTATTCTTTTTATTTGATGTTTTTTTATTTTGTAGTATATTCAAAATATCGACGTTATTTTTATTAATTTTCTTAAACATATTTATTTTACTCGACTTGAAAGAATTTAAATGAACCCCATGTTCCCTATAAAATTCTTTATATTTAATGTTCTGGGATGTTTTGCATATGGCGCAGATAAAAAAGTCGATGCCATTAAATCTATGGCGGTAATATTTTTTCATTTCTTCATGGCAACTTTCATTATGTTGCAATGATGAGATGCAATATCTTGGATAAAAAGTGCCTAATAAAAATATTAAATTAAAAACCTATATAAAGTAACTATGATATAAAATATCTAATAATTCTAACAAATAAACCTATATACAATAATATTTGCATGCTCACTGCAAACTATTTAATAAAATATCTAATAATTCTAATATATAAAACCTTAAATACAATAATATTTGCATGCTCACTGCAAACTATTAAATAATTCTAATAAATAAAACCTTAAATACAATAATATTTGCATGCTCACTGCAAACTATTAAATAAAATATCTATTAAAATAATTCCTATATAATTCATATATATAATTCAATTACGTAAGATCTATAATAAAAATGTTTATATAATTCAAAAACTATTTGTTCAACTATATTTGTTTATAATTTATTATGTTAATATATGTTTCAGTAATAATACTTTTTTAAAATATATTATAAATTAATGATATTTGAAGTATTATTAAAATAATACTTTAAATTTCATCAATTTAAAAATATATTTATCATAAAACTTTTGAAATAAATAAATACTTATTATAAATTTATTATAAATTATTATAAATTATTGATATTTGATGTAATATTTTAATAATACTTCAAATATCATTAACTTAATTTCGATAAATAAAAATAAATAAAAAACTAACATTTATCTCCTGATTCCGACGAATCATCATCCTCTATAGAAGAGAGGTCCTCCATATCTTCCCCAGTAACGAGGGCATCTCCAAAAACGGTGGCATAATTATTGTCATCCCCAGAAATGGGGGCATCTCCAAAAACGGTGACATTATGATGATCATCTGCATCCAAATCAACTAAAATGTTTTTTAAATATATAATAAAATTAAATTAAAATTTACCATCTTCGATAATATCCTCTTCGCTATCGCAGATAACAATTGTATCTTCGATTAAAATAACTTCTAAAATAATTTATAAATAAAACATATATAAAATTAAAATTTACCATCTTCGATAATATCCTCTTCGCTATCGCTGATAACAATTGTATCTTCGATTAAAATAACTTCTAAAATAATTTATAAATAAAACATATATAAAATTACAATTTACCATCATCTTCGATAATTATAACATCATTTTGACGATCTAACTGATCTTGTATTTCTGTTAAAGTATACCAATCTAGAAAAAATATAATAATAAAATTAAAAATAAATTAAAAATCCTTACCATTTTCATCGACCAACAATTGGCGTAAAATTCTTGAGTTCTCCATTTTAAAATTTTTGAAATCCCGCGAGTAAAATTTTGAAATAATTGTGACAAATTCTACATTTGTCAATGTTTATAAAGAGAATAATATTTTCAGGATTTAGCCAATCACATTTAAGCAATACACACATATAGGTGAGAGATTTTTAGACATGTTTTCTTTGTAAAACACATGCAGTCTACACTGTGACTGCATGCGTTCTTTGTAAAATCACATACATACTTTTGTTTGTATGTGTATTCTTTGTAAATCACATACATACTTTTGTTTGTATGTGTTTTCTTTATTCAATTTTGTGTATGCATGCACTTATCATGTGATGATCACGCACTTATCTTGCACTGTCTTTGTGATCACGTACTTATCATGCACTGTCTTTGTGATGATGCATTATCTTTAATTAAACACATAATAATATTTATAATAATAATAATAAAAATAATATTAATAATAATAATATAAAAATATTAATAATAATAATAATATTAATAATAATAATATAAAAAGATTAATAATAATAATAATATTAATAATAATAATATAAAAAGATTAATAATAATAATAATATTAATAATAATAATATAAAAATATTAATAATAAAAATAATATTAATAATAATAATATAAAAATATTAATAATAATAATAAAATAATAATAATAATAATTATAATAATAAATAATTATTATTATAATAATAATATTTATAAAAATAATAATAATAAGTAATAATAGAATAATAAAAATAATAATATTTATAAAAAGAATAATAAAAATAATAATAATAAATATTAATAGGTAAAACACAACAATAAACATTAATACATTTATTAATCATCAAATCTCTTGGATAATAACCAAGCTAAACAATGTTGACCACATGTTAAGGTCCATGGTTTTTGATACATAGTTTTATTATAGACAATAGGTTTACCCATTGTTTGCAGTTTCGAAACCATTAAAGCCGGATAATAGAAACCCATAGGATCAAATACAAATATCTTGCTAGGCTTCATATATATTGCTAACCAATGTTCTCCACCGAGATGAGATGATTGAGTATTGACGATTATGGCTTGATTATTACGTAAATATGGAATTTTATCAAGAGGAAAAACCCCTAAAAATTCATGTCCTAGTATTTGTTTTCCAATTCGATAGACCTGAACAGAACTACATCAATAATATTAATAATACATTTAAAAAACTTACTCCATGACAAACTATCATAAATTATCTATACATTTATACCAACATTTTCAAACCAACAATGTTCGTTCAAACCAACAATGTTTGAACTCTGTTCAAACCAACACTGTTCTGTTTGCAGTTATTTGAACTTCATTTTCAAACACTCCATATATTACAACATGTACCGGTTCAGTTGTAGCTTTAGCAAACTTTATATCTAATCGTAAATTACCATTTTGAGGTAATTGACTCTGATTTAAATCGAAATCGGTGCCAAAACAAATGTGAAGAATGGATATTTGCTTTTAAAATCTTCAAGAGTTATACCACAATTAAGGTTTTTATCCAAATAACCCATATTTCTAACTATACTCTGCATATATGTAGCACAATAATTATCATTTTCGAAATCTTGAGTATATGTTTCTCTATAATCACTATTTTTCGATAAAGTTAGCGATGTTACACCAAAGTTTTGAAAATTGAGCTCGATGTTAAGTATGATCCATTATATTGAGATTCACTTTGAAATGTTACCAATATAAAGTTGGGCATTCTTCTATCTCCAAATATTTGTTCCTTATAGAAAGAAGCTGAACCCTTAGCAATAGCAAATTGAACAATTTCCTTTGTTTTCAATGGATATATTGCATGCTTAGAATTAAGCCCCAATTGATGACCGGCTAATACAGAAGGCTCAACACGAACTCTTCTTACCAATAATTTTGCATCAACTAATTGAAGAATTGGTGTTGTGGTGGCACTTGTTAGTGATAATGCCGAATCAGATCTTTTCAATCTAATGTGTACATTAACACCTGGGAGTAAATATTTCGGTTGATCCATAAAATCGAGTTGTAATGATGAGCACATGGTAAATAATTTCGATCCTTTAATCCACTTTTCCTATCATCATCACTACCATAACCCATAGGAGTTAAACATGTATTTTTAGTATCACTATTGTAATTTATAATAGTTTCTATTAGAGCTTTGTGAATATATGTACTGTTACCACCCTCAATCTTGATATTATTAAATCCGAGAACTGCATCTTTAAAAAGTGTATGAAACAAGAAATTGTTTGGTATTACATCACTAGGTTCACCCAACGGTTTTCTATCTTTATCTACAACTTTGATCTGAACAGTTAACAATGTATCATTCAAATCTAAATATTCAGTTTGGGAACCATTAATATAAAATTCAATATCGGTTTTACTATCCATAATAGAATTCATCGGGAATACGTCTTCAAAGGCCCCCATTTCAATTACTGCTTGGGGAGACGGTCTATCAAATAAGCACAATTCAGATTTACCACAAATCATTTTTGAAATATAGTTCCATGTCCTTTCATTCGTTTGTTTATATGTTTATGATGTCTTTTACGTTTTTGAGCTGGCGCTTCGGGTTTTTGAAACATACCTGCAACACTAGGTAGAACTTTCCCTAACTCGGATAATGCATTTGATTTCAGAGATGGCAATATTTTCTGCTCATTCATTATCACATCTTTAGCAGTTTTCATACCAAAACTACCAAGGCGTTTAAGAATAGGAAGTGCAAATCTACCAATTGTTCTCAACCAACCTGATCCATACTGTTTACCAATAAAATATGGTAATTCGCCACCACTTGGCTACCACTATACATACTAATAATATCGTTATTGGCCATCTAATTTACGAAAATGTAATGTCAAATGAGTTTTTGTATCTTTACTAAATTCAATAAATTTACCGCTATCATCACGAATATTTATTTCTATATTGTTTATACATGATGTTGATACCGGTAAGTACATGGGATTATCGATATTTATATTGACAACTTCATCCTGGTCATGTTTATCAACCCAAACAGATTTCAAAAGAGGAACCAAAGAATCACCAACAATTATAGGATCGATGATGTTAGTATATATGAACATTTGCCTATGAAGTTTTATTATTTTTGGTTTGCGTACACCAAAAGCACTTGTCCTATATGTTTGCTTATCTAATCCCAATGTATTAGCCAAATTTTTATCAAATGTAATTTCACAAATGTTATTATTCAGACTGAATTTACATAATCCATCTTTAACAAATTCAATAGTTTTAAATATATGTAAACAATTGAATGAAATATATTTATGTAATTCTTCAAGTGTTTCAATATATAAATCATTAGTAAATGTAAATGTCTCTTCAACTTCATTAATATATGATAGTGATATTTTGATGTTTTCGATTGTTACACTTTTTCATCAAATGTTTTGAAACGTATTAGGTATTCAGTACCAGGAACAACAATGCTAAGCTTATCACAACCCATTCGCTTGGCATCCTCAATACTTTCAAACTTTATTGTAAATGGACTATAATCACAACTAACATTCAATCCATCTTTGAAAAACATGCCACAATTTTCATCTAAAATCTGATTCGGAATATGACAATATCGTTCAAAATTATTGATTGAGAAAATACCACTACAGGTTTTGGGTACACGTTTCTTGTAACCGATTTTACAATGACTATAAAATGGAATGTATTGTACACAAATGTAAAGTCTTGCAAAGCAACTTCCCAATTTCCATGTAAATAAATGGGATTTTGAAGATCAACCATAAATTTACTTGCTTGATTTTCCGGATGGATTAGTGGGCAACTATTACTCGGTAAAATTGTATAGAAACTCATTTTACTAGGTCTTTTGATGATATCCATGAGGGTTTTTGATATCCATGCCATTTGACATAGTATTGTTTATCCTTACCCACCATTTTAGTTTTCAATATTTCTGAATTCTGAACACTGTAGGTTGGAAATAACTTGTAATTCCTGTTCATAGAATTTCCCTTGTATTAAATTGTTATCACTATCTTTAATAACATACATTACAGGACTCTGTTTAGTATTAATTTTAGTAATTTGAAATACCTCATCACTCCAATTACTATCGAAATTTTTGATGAAAGGTGAAGCAGATATTTTACTAATTCTAACGTAATCACCAACTTTATATTTTGGTTTTGTAATAGCAACTGTTTAGATCGTACTGATTTAGCTAATGTTTTCGAGCTGATATCTACGGGTCTCAAACCATTCAGACCTCGATGTGATGAATTATTATAACTAACAAGTATTTCGGTAATACATTTATCCATATTTTATTACCTTGATGCACGAAATATTTCTTCAATCTATCCCTCAATGTCCGGTTAAATCTTTCAACATGAGCGCTTTGTATTGAGAATGTAGAGAATAATGATTTATTTTGAGATGATCCAGGATTTGCTTAACTTTACTATTGTAAAACTCCTGCCTATAATAATAATAATAATAATAATAATAATATTAATAATTATAATATAATAATAATAATAATAATAATAATAATACCTAAATTGGTTGCAAATTGTCTGGATGCTCATTTTTAAACATTGAGTTAATTGCTTTAGATATTTCCTCTGCAGATTTTGTCTTTGTTGTACACCGCGAGCAAAACGACTGAAAACATCAATACACGTTAAAATATATTTATAACCCTTGTTAATTTTCGAATACGGTATCATCTCCATCAATCCATTTGCCATAAATCATTAATACCGAATGTTTATAAGCTCTCGTTGGAAATCTTTTCCGCATTGGTTGTTTAAACTGTACGCAAGCTGATCTGACAACCACTTTTGCGTTTCCTTTTCGACTTTGGGACTCTTTTCTTTAACTTTGCCACTCCACCGAAACCTGCTTCGTCTTCTGGGTTCGTCCAAATCTTCTCCATTACAACAAGATGATTTAAATTTAATTTAACATTAGTAATGATTGCCCCATCGTTTATTGTGATAATAATGATAATGCTAATGGTAACATTGCTCCAATAAAACCACCTTGTTGTTTATATATGATTTTTCTCATTTGTTTACTATTTTTATTATTTACTAGTGATAACAAAGGCTTACGATGTTTATTCAGTACTAGTTTTTTAGAATTACTGATTTTAATTTTACCTCTGACTACTTTTAATAGAATTTTGAGTAAATCATCGACAACAAAAGTCGGAAATGATTGTAAAATAGACATTCTTTTCATACTTGAAGCCTTTAACAATGCATTAAAATATGGGAAACTCCTATGATTTTTTACAATTTTAACTTTTTTCTTACTCTTTTTAATAATGTTTTTCGAAATTAGATTCATTGCAGGGTAATTCTCAATTATTAGTTTTTTAGATTGTGTATATACTCGGTTTTTGGTGGAACACGTATCTTTAATGTATTTTTAATACTTTGTCTAAGTTTTCGGATATTTTTAAGCCTGGATTTCATAAACATTTTTACATGTTAAAGTTTTCAACTTTGTTTATATACCATGGCACCTTCTTTATTGAAAATATCGGTTTTTACCCTTAAATCGTCATTGCATTGTTGTGTGAAATCAAGAAATATATATCCATGTGGTGATTTTGTAGCATCTTGAAATGCACTGATGAGAAAATTACGATTATTAGGGTATGCCTGTCGAGCAAGAAAATCAATAACTGTTGCATCTCTAGGATTCTTGAAAATAACTAAATATTGGACATTTAAATTCCTTGTTCGATGGGCGCCACCCTGATGAAATAGATTTTGAGTAATAAAGATCACAGTAACACCAACGTGTCTACTGATTTTTGTGAATAAATTATTAAAATCCTTTTCTTTATTAGCTTCCTGATACAAATCATCAATAATGATGACATCACCTTTCCTTAATCGACTTGACCAGTTTTTATCGAAACCCTTTACTATTTTCATGTTTTCAATTTACAGAAATTATCTTGAGTTAATCCATGTTCTTCATCTGCACCCTTATGCAATAAATCTTGTTGAATTTTGTTTGAAATAAATTAGATTCAGTAATTTACACACAAACATAGTTTTACCACTACCACTTGGGCCAACGATTTGATATACCGCATCATTTCTTAATTCCATTATTAATTTGTATAATTATAGGTTTTTGTTTATATTATATGATTTAATGAACTCTTCCTAAAAATTATATATATATAGCTTAATATTTCTTTATTGTTTAATTATGTTATCAAATATAAATTATAAAGGAACTTTCGATGTATCAAAAATGACGTTTCCAAATGGTAAACCCCAGCAAATTGTAGATAGGAGTGGAAAATACCCTATAATATTTTTCAAATCCGGTAAATGCAGAATCATGGGATGTAAGAAACCTTTAGATGTCAATAAATTACAATATAGAATAAAGGATCTTAAAATACAGTCAATTACAGTTACCATGGATATAGGACAATCTATCAATCTATACAACATGTCAACAAAATGTATTTGTATGTTCGAACCAGAATTATTTCCTGCACTGAGGCTTTTAAAATACAACCCAATGTGTGTTAACGTGTTTGCTAGTGGCAAAATAGTTATATTAGGGGTGCGAAATCTAGAGTACAAAAATATTGTTTGTGATATACAAAATGAAATCACCGGATTGGTCGATATCTGATTGACCAATGATTGATTAAAACAACTTGCTTATTCATTTTATTTCATTTTTAAAATGGAAAATACTTCAAGCACAAAATTAAGCAAAAAAGAGATCGAAAATTATGGTAAATTTATTATTTATTATTTATTAATATTAATATCTTTGTTTCCAGATAAATATCAGGCCGTATTACTGGAAAGGTTATTCTTCTTCTATCCTCAACTCAGAGCAATAGTCAAAGTCCAGCTGAATCAGTAATTCCAGATTTGGTCTATACAACCACCAACATATGGATTTTTAAACATAATTGATCAAGCTCTATGGGATATTAAGCTTGACAGAAGACCAAAGGAGAATGGAACCCGAATACCCTTGTATTCTGGTTGTAGCTGCTGCGATTTCGATACCAGCGCTATGTGGAATGGTGCCTGGCAAAATCAGTTAGAAATTCTTCGAAATACCAACTTTTTCGAAAATAAATGTTTTGAATTTTATTTTTTGTTTTGTTTTGTTTTGTTAGTGTTGGTAATAATAGTTTTATTTTTATTGTTTTGTTTTGTTAGTGTTGGTAATAATAGTTTTATTTTATTGTTTGTTTTGTTAGTGTTGGTAATAATAGTTTATTTTATTGTTTTGGTAATAATAATAATAATAATCGTAATTTTATTAGTATAGTAATAATAATAGTAATATTAATATTAATAATAAAAATAATAATAATAATAATAATAATAATAATAATAATAATAATAATAATAATACATTTTATATAGATGATATGTGTAAAATCATAAAACTCAACTAGTTAATTTACATACAGTCACGCACTTAACATGCATTATCATGCACTTATCATGCAGATTCTGATTGGTTAATCAGTATCTGTCCAGGGTATAAAAGTGCGTCACCACCTTATAAAGATCATAAATCAAATATGACCAAGAAAATAAGCGTCCAACCAGTTCAGATGTTCCACAATTATAAAATGTATTTTTTAAAGAGCCTATCAATATGCAATTGCAATCCAGTCAAACTCAATAAAACGCAATTTCAATCTCTTGCTGGTACTCTCTCAATGTTAGATATCAAGGATATTGATAATACGTTCAAAAAAATCAATTCCAATTTAAAATGCAATGAAAATGCGTTCTTCACGAGTCAATATACCAGATATTATGATGCATTTACAGAAATGGATTCAAAGAACAGGAAAACTGTATATAACAATAACAATCCAAGGATATAAAGCAGATCAAAACGATGTGCTTTCTCCAATCTGGAAAATTGTTACTGCTAGACTTTCACAGTTATTTTAATGTATAGTGTTTAATAAATGTATTAATGTTTCTTTGTTATTCTATAAACAAATTATAAGTAGTTTTAAAAATAGTGTTAAAATGATGTCTGAAAAAGGTAAAATATAAAAATAAATAATTAATTAATTTTGGTTTAGAATATTTAATAAACTTTTGTTTGATAAACTTGAAGAATAACCGGTGTAAAAATTAGAGATATGTGACTCTAGTTGAAGCATTGAGTAAAGAATCGGATTGCGAATCTGAATGTCAGAGTGATTCTGGATGTCAGAGTGATGAAATTGTTAATGATGGAGATACTGAAATTATTAATGATTCTGAAAAATTATTAATGTTGAAGAAGCTACCGAAAAAGATGAGCCTACCGAATTTAAGAATTGTATTGATCATGTTATAGAAATATTATGATAGAATCTTGTGGTGATGAAGAATGTACATGTAATAATCAATAAATCCTTAAAATAAGTTTTTATTAATAAAAATAACAAAGAAATATTTATTAAAATCTATGATAAACCTATTTACATAAATATAAAACAATACTCCAGTGAATAGTTTTAATAAAAATTTGCAATTCTCGATATAAATATCAGAGCGTTTGGCTTCTGCCGGCAACTTGAATAATCGTTGTCCATCCACCGTTTGATTCTACCCACGGATCAATTTTTGTTTCTATCACCTAAATAATAATAAATTAATAACAATATAAAGTAATATACCTCTATAGACCATTGAAATAATTTTCATAGTCGGATCCAGATTTAATATCATGTGTTTCATATACATTAATCCTACTATTATTCGCATCCATTTATTATTTTCATCGAACAGTAACTAAATATTGATTGGAATGCCTTCTTCTCTCCAATGGTGGCAAATTGAGAATTTTTCATAATCGAATGGATGTCTTCAACGATTTTCTCGGTACGGTTTACCATAAATTTCATGTTTTTAATGATTTCATCTTCTTCTCTATTATTAGAGACCAGCTCATTCAACAAAGTTATAAAAAATTTAGTTTCTGGCATTTTATAAAAATATATGAAAGTGTAAGCTTATTTATACTATATTCGGCCAATCAGAATCATGTAATACTAAGAAAATATGTAAAAATATATAATGGAAATGGCAATGATGATTTGTTGGCACTGTTAACTTCTTTCAAGCTGTTGCCGCCACTGTTAATTGGGTGTTGTTGTAATTTCATTATACGATTGAACTGATCAGTTGTTTTATTAGAATAAAATTTTAACTAAATTGAACCTGAATCATCATTTTTCATTAATTTATATCTTCATTCTATATTGATTAATAATTCATTGATAGTACCAATGTCTATTAAATATATAATATCATCATATAATCTTTTAGACTCTTTTAAAGTCTCATATGTATGTTCAAATCGGAATTCTAAATTACTCATTCTTTCAGATAATCTTTTGACTGGAGTTTTCAAATATCTAGGCCTATCTATCATATACAAAATATCCATCAATACAGCGGTATCTGGACATACACATCTTGTTGAATTTTTACCTTGAACGGTTACAACAATTGAGTTGGCCATATTAAAAAACAAGAATAATGAATAAATTCTTAATCATTTAAAATCTAATAAATTAATATTTAATTGTTATAGCAAAGATGTGTGTGTTGGTCTCAAATTAGTAAAAAAGTATATGTTATTCAATTTTAATCATTAAAAGATGTAACCGACACATTCAAGCTATAATGAAAATAAAACATATGGTAATTATTATTGCTATTATATTATTACTTGTTCTTTTAATGATATTAAAGTATTAAAGAACGTCTGGAATTCTATTATCGCCAAAATACAAATGGAACATTGGATAAGCAGCACAAATCAATCCAGACTTATATTCCAATCATACATCAATATGGATATTACTGTAATAGATGAGTCCATGGAATCGAACAAATCCAATGTCAAAAGATTGGACCCGAAAACTTGTGGGAATGTGCATTGCTGCCGGCTGCCCAGAACGAATATGTGAATGGGCTTGGAAATAAAGCTCTTCGCACAATATCTAACTATTAGTAAGATAATCTCTTTATAATAAATTTGTTTGTATATGTCGTGGTTTTCATTATATAGTAATAATGTTAATAATAAAATAATAATATTAAAAATAATAATAAAAATAATATTAATAATATTAATAAAATAAAATATATAAATTAATAAAAAAATAATAAAATAAATGACTTGATAAAACAAACAATTAATTTAATAATAATAAAATAAATGTAACAAATAATATACTACTTATTTTTATAAGTAGTAAATAAATTAAAAATGTTTTAAAAATAATATGGACCTTGACCTCTTTTAAGACCTTGACCTCTTTTGAATGACCTTTGAAAAATTTTGATGATCACCAATCACCTGACCCAATTTAATACCTGAAAAATTTTTTGATGAGTCATCCAATGACCTTGACCACTTAAATGAACCTTGAAAATTTTTGATGAGTCATCCAATGACCCTTTGAAGATCATGCTTTGTTTAAATACCTGAAAAATAGATGAGTCACCCAATGCTGAATAGTCAATGTTCATTTGTTTAAATTAACTTGAAAAATATGATGATCACCAATGACCTGAAATAGTCATGGTCTTGTTAGAATGACCTTGAAAAAATATGATGTGTCATCCAAGACCTTGAAGATCATGTCTTTGTTTAAAATGAACCTTGGAAAAATAGATGATCAACCCAATACCTAATGCAAAGTCATGTCTTTGTTAAAAAATGAACCTGAAATGAGTCATTGTCTTGTCTAAAAATTGTTTTGTACTTTCTGTCTTGTTTGGCTCGATAGCCCCCATAAGGTTGAATTGTTACCCATTATTCTACTCTCTAATTGTGCATAAAACTGTTATAAATTTTATTGCACTTGCTTGTCTGGATTTCAGCATAGTGTAGTAACATATTTCCTCCATTACCTTTTCTTGACATGATACTGTTTTAATGAGTTCCCTAGAACTGTGTAGAAGCACTCTGCACTCGAACATTAATGTTTGTCCCTCTCGTTTGTAATATTTGAGGCGTGTCCGCATTGCATGATTGGATTATGTCGATTATATTGAAGTTTTCTGTGTGTACTGCATATGTAAAAGGTACGTTCCCTTCTACATCGCATAGTGAAGATCAGTATCACCTCTTAAGGCGGTCCATTCTGGGACTTCTAGCTCCTTTATCATAACCATTGCGATTTTTCCCGCTTTGTTTACTATTCTCATCCATCCTTTTCCCTCGACCCATTCTGGCATTATTTCTCTGATGGCTTTTACTATTATATCCATCTTGTCTACATTATCTTGGTCACGTTTAGAAGTATTGCTCACGTTAGGTTCCTTTAACGTAATTATTGATTCGCTCTTATTCCGACTCATCGTTAGTCCGTTATACTCAGTTTGATGTGATCATTTGCAATACCTCGATATTCTCTGGTTCCTGCTAAATGTTCTTGTATTGCTTACATCGCTCACGTTACCTAATAGGCCTGTGATGGGTTATGACCAATTAAACTTCGAACATGTTCTCGTACATACATACCTAAGGTCCTTTGCCACTTCTTTTGTAAAATTTTGGCTACTCCTCGGGATAATTCTGCGTGCAATATAACCCCAGTCCCCAACCGTAAATTAGCTCACGTACGTCTCTCTTTTTATCATGCAATTCTTTATAGCTTTCTTGATTAAATCTAATATTCATGCCTGCTGTTTTCCAGATCTCTTGCATTCGCTCTTGAATCCGTTACATAGTCATAAAATTTCCATACTTATATCGCCGTTGATATTCAAGTCTATCGCATGTGCATCATCTGCCGTACTTAATTGTGAAATGGACTCATTTTTGTTGCTGATGTATGACATTCTATAAGCAAAGGCATAAGATTTTATATATCTAATCCCAATTCCTTTGTTCTGCTACATAAATTTGAAACATCATTCTATAATATTCCATTGGAAATCGTCGTTTGACACATGTTTGCGGGTATGGGAGTTCTTCAACTTCGCAATCCTGAATAAATTCCGTTACTTCCATATATTCGCTCATGAAAAGTTGCGTTACTTATCGTCAGGATCTTTTGGGTGTTCCATATCTACAGCATATTCTTCTACTAAGGATCGCCGCTATGTTTCTGCCTTTGGTCTGTATTGCGAATGCTCCGAATTTTGATAAATAGTCGTCACTAACTAATATAATAGCTATTTTCCGTCGTGGTTTCTGGTAGAGGACCACTACAGAAACCAACCCGACGGAAATAGCTATAATAAGTATTGAACAGACTATTTATAAAAATTCCGAAGCATTCCGCAATACCAGACAAAAAGCCAAACAATAGCGAAACCTAAGAAAATATCTGTAGATATTGGAACACCCAATAACAGATCTGACCGATCAAGGACCAACTTCATGAGCGAAATAAAGAGAAGTAAACGAATACTTTCACGATATTGCGAAAGTGAAACATAAACCATACCACCCGCAAAAACAAATGGTCCAAACCGAACATTCAATGAAAATTAATAGAAATGAATGTCAAATTATATAAGCAACACCAAAAAGTGATGGGATAGATATATAAATCTATGCCTATGGCTTATAGTCAAACATCACACAAAAATTAATCCATCAAATTAATGTACTCAGAGATGCAACATGCCGAAGAACTAGAAACAACCGCCGATATCACAGTACATGGAAATGGATACTATGAACGGGAAGCAAAGAGCGAATGCAAGAGATCTGGAAAACACAGCAGATTAATTAATCAAGAGAGCTATAAAGAATTGCATGATAAAAAGGAGAGACGTACGTGAGCATAACTTTCAGGTTGGAGACTGGGTAATAATTGCAACGCCAGAAATTATCCCAGAGTTAGCCAAAAAATTACAAAGAAGTGCATAAGGACCTTATATGATAAGTATGTAAAACAGAACAATGCTCGATTAAATTGGTCATAACCACTCACCAGGCCATTTACGTAAACGGAGCAATTAAAGCAATACAAGACAATAAACAAGACCAGAAAATCGAGTATGCAAACTAGATCACAAACTCAACAACTGAGTATAAACGACTAACGATGAGTCGAAAAATAGAACGACATCAAAATAATACCGTAAAGGAACCTAAACCAGATGAATCAAAAATAACTCTAAACGCGACCCAAGATAATGTAGACAAGATGGATATAATAGTAAAAGCTATCAGAGAAATAATGCCAGAATGGTCGAAGGAAAGATGGATGAAATAAAACAAAGCGGAAAAATCGCAATGGATATGCTAAAGGAGCTAGAAGCCACCAGAATGGACCGCAGTAAGAAGATATACCCATACTTCACATGGCCATTAGAAGGGAACGGACCTTTACATATTGCAAGTACAACACAGAAACACTCAAAGAATAACGACATAATCCAACTCAGCAAAAATCCGAACACGCCTCAAATAACCAAACGAAAGGACAAAACCATAATGTTTCGCATTGCAGCAGATCCTTCTACAACAGTTTCTAAGGAACTATTAAAAACAGGATCATGAGTTCAAAAAAAGGTAATGAGAAAATAATGTACACACTAGCCACTGAAACCAACAAGCAAGTGCAAATAAAATTTATAACATTAATGCGACAATATAAGAGAGAGAAATTCGAATGGTAAAAACAATTCAAACATTATGACTATCGACGCCAAAACAAGACGAAAATACAAAAAATTTTAAAGACAAAGACAAATGACTCATCAAGGTCATTTAAACAAAGACCATACTCATTCAAGGTCATTTGGTTACCATCATATTTCCCAAGGTCCATTTTAAAACAAAGACATGACTCATTCAAGTCCATTGGATGACACATCAACTTTTTTCAAAGGTCATTTAAAACAAAGAACCAAATACCATTCATAGGTCATGGATACTCATCATATTTCAAGTAATTAAAACAAAGAACATACTCATCCAGGTCATGGATGATCATCATATTTTTTCAAGGTCTTTAAACAAAGACCATGACTCACTTCAAGTCATGATTACTCATCAAAATTTTCAAGTCATAAAATAGGTCAAGGTCATTGATACCATAAAAAATTTTCAAGGTCATTCAAGTAGTCAAGGTCATTGGTACTCATCAAAAATTTTCAAGTCATTTCAAAGTAGTCAACGGTCACAAAGGTAGGTTCAAAGTCAAATTATTTTAAAACCATTTTTAAATTTAAACTTACTAATATAAAATAAGTAGTATATATTTGTACATTTTATTTATTATTTATTACAATAAATTGTTTGTTTAATCAAGTCAATTATTTATATTAATTGATATTAAAATTAATATTATAATTATTTTATTATAATTATTATTATTATAATTATTATAATTTTATTTTTATTAAATTATATATTAGAACATTATTACTATATAATGAAAACACGACATATATCAACCAAAATTATTATAAAGAGATAATCTACTAATAGTAGTTATGATCGAAGACGCTTATTCAAGCCCATCCACACCCGATATCATGGCAGCGCAGCAATGACATACCATCACCACAAGATCGGGTTCCCATACCTTTGACCAAATTGTTTGTTCGATATCCCATAAAGAACTCATCTATTACAGTAAATAAAGTACCATATGATGTAGTGATGAATATCAGTCTGAATTATTGAATGCTGCTATCCATGATTCCATTTATTCGGATAATAGAATCAAACTTCTTTATAACTTAAAATAATCATCTAAAAAACAAGTAATAATAATAATAAGCAATAAATAAATACCATAAGTTATTCATTCATAGCTTGAACTGTGCTCGTACAAATCAATTTAATGATATAAAATTGAAATAACATTACTTATAACTAATTTAAGAACAACACACACACACATCTTAGCTATAAACAATAAAATATAATTAATAATTAAAAAATGATAAAGAAATTTATATTATTAAGTTTTTAATATGCCAACTCAATTGAACGTCAAGTAAAAACAACAAGATGTGAGCCAGATACCGCTGTATTGATGGATAATTTATATGAAAGATAGCCTAGATATTTGAAACTCCAGTCAAGATTATCGAAAGAATGAATAACTTAGAATTCCATTTGAACATACATATGAACTTAAAAGACTAAAAACGAATTATATGATGATATTAATATTAAATAAGACCATTGGTACAATCAAAAAATGATTAATAAAACAATATTAGAATTGAAAGAAAATCAAAACTTAATGGAAAAATAGAATCAAAGTTCAATAAGATAAAATTTATTCTAATAAAACAACTGAATCAGTAATCGTATAAGAAAGAAGATTTAATGTTCACTGTGGCACGACAAATTGAAAGAAGTTAACAGTGCAAAAAATCATCATTGTCCATTTTCCGATATATATTTTTACATTATTTCTTAAATAAAGTCATTGCACACTTCCCAATATCCATGCAATGTCTTGATTGTCGAATATAGAGTATAAATAAGTTAATACTTTCAATATTTTATAAAAATCCAGAAACTAAATTTTTTTATAAACTTTGTTGAATGACCTGGTCTCTAATAATAGAGAAAAGATAAATCATTAAAACAAGAAATTTATGGTAAACCGTACCGAGAAAATCGTTGAAGACATCCCATTCGATTATGAAAAAATTCTCAATTTCCCCAATGAGAAAAGAAGCATCCAATCAAAATATTTATTACATGTTTCGATGAAAATAATAAATTGGATGCGAAACATAGTAGGATTTAATGTAAGAAACACATATATTAAATCTGATCCGACTAATGAATATTCCAATGGTCTATAGAGTAATACTTTATTTATGTTATTATTTTAGTAATAATTTAGTGATAGAAACAAAAATTATCCGGAGAATCAAACGGTGATGGACAACGATTATTCAAGTTGCCGCAGAAGCCAAACGCTCTGATATTTATATCGAAAATGCAAATTTTTATTAAAACTATTCACTGGAGTATCTGTTTTATATTAAGTAAAAGGTTTAACATAGATTTTAATAAAATTCTTTATTTATTATAAAAAAACTATATTTAAGATTTAGATAGTACATTTACATCTCATCACCACAAGAATTCCTATCATAATATTTTCTATAGACATGATCAATACAATTCTTAAATTCGGTAGCTCATCTTTTCGTAGCTTCTTCAACATTAAATAATTCTCAGAATCATTAATAATTTCAGTATCTCCATCTTAAACAATCATCACTCTGACATCCAGAATTACAACTCTGACATTCAGATTTCGCAATCCGATTCTTAACTCAATCTTCAAACTAGAGCAACAATCCTCTAATTTTTTACAACCGTTATTTCTTCAAGTTTATCAAACAAAAAGTTATTAAATATTCTAAACCAAAATTAATTAAATATTTATATTTTATATTTTACCTTTTTCAGACATCATTTTAACACTATTTTAAAACTACTTATAATTTTGTTTATAGAATAACAAAGAAACATTAATAAACATTTATTAACACACTAACATTAAAAAAACGTAAAGTCTAGTCAGTAACAATTTCCAATTGAGAAAGCACATCGTTTGGACTGCTTATTATCCCTGGATGTTATTGTTATATACCAGTTTTTCCTGTTCTTATGATCCTATTTCTGTAAATGCACATAATATCTGTATATGAACTCGTGAAGAACGCATTCATTGCATTTAAATTGGAATTGATCTTTTGAACGTATAATCAATATCCTTGATATCTAACATTGAGAGATACCCGCAAGAGATTGAAATTGCGTTTTATTGAGTTTGACTGATTTGCCAATTGCATATTGAAATAGGCTCCTTTAAAAAATACATTTTTAATGTGGAACATCTGAACTGTTGGACCTTATTTTCTTGGTCATATTGTGAAATTATGATCTTGTAAAGGGTGACGCAACTTAGACCCTGACAGATACGATTAACCAACAAATCATTCCATATAAGTCAATTATAATTGCAATGTTAAGTGCGTGACTGTATGTAAATAACATTGAGTTTTATGATTTAACAACATATGCATCTATATAAAATGTTTATATTTAATATTATTATTATATTATTATATTTATTATTAATTAATTTTTATTTTACTATACAAATTAAATTCTATTATTATCTTATTATTTAATATACTATTTTTTATTACTTATACAAATAAAATTACTATTATTACTATATTCAAACAAAAACAATAAAAATAAAACTATAATACAACACTAAACAAAAACAAACAATAAAAAATAAAAATATTAACCAACACTAACAAAACAAAACAAAACAAAAAAAATTCAAAACATATATTTCGAAAGTTGTATTTCGAAGAATTCTAAACTGTTTGCCAGCACCATTCCACAGCGCTGTATCGAAAACGCAGCACTACAACCAGAAACAAGGGTTATCGGGTCCATCCCTTTGTCTTCTGCAACTTAATACCCATAGAGCTTGATCATTAATGTAAAAAATTCCATATGTTGTTTTTATAGAACCAAATCTGGAATTACTGGAATTCAGCTGAACTTGACTATTGCCTGAGTGAGGATAAAAGAATAACCTTTCCAGTAATACGGACTGGAAATCTGAACAAAGATATAATATATAAATAATAAATAATAAATTACCATAATTTTCATCTCTTTTTGCTTAATTTTGTGCTTGAATATTTTCATTTTAAAATGAAAAAAATGAATAAGCATTTTTTAATCAATCATTGTCAATCAATATAGACCAATCCGGTGATCATTTTGTATCACAAACAATATTTTGTTATCAGAAATTCGCTACCCCTAATATAACTATTTTGCCACAGCAAACACGTATCACACATTGAGGTGTATTTAAAACCTCAGGCAAGGAAATAACTGTTCGAACATACAAATACATTGGTTGACATGTTGTATAGGATTGAAATTCCTAATCCATGTAACACTGTAATTGACTGTATTTTAGATCCTTATTCAAGAATGTTATTGACATCTAAAGTCTACATTCCATGATTCTGCATTTACCGGATGAAAATATATAGGTATTCCACCCTAATCTACAATTTGCGGGTTTACCATTGAAACGTCATTTTTGATATAAAAAATAAAACATCGAAAGTTCCTTATAATTTATATGATAAACAAATTAAACAATAAAGAAATAATTAACATATATATATAATTTTAGAAGAGTTCATTAAATCATATAAAGTAAACAAAAAACCTATAAATTATAGCAATATAATAATGGAATAAGAAAAGATGCGGTATATCAAAATCGTTGGCCCAAGTGTAGTGT